>MQRK01247974.1:2541-20366 GCA_001938485.1 Girardia tigrina
TAAATTTAGTAATAAATTTTCTTTTATCGAATATACATTCAAATTATTATTAAATCAAAAAAGTAATTCATCGTTAAATTCATTTTTATTATTTCCTTAAATGGTACTTTAAAAATGAAATCGCGTGTCAGATAATCAGTTAATTAAAATTCCTGGCCGAAGCAATATATATTGTAAAATTAGAGTCACAACAAAATTTTTAATTTTTTGATATTGAAAATAAAATTATAATTTTATTTAATCATATTTTAATTTTAAAAATTTGCATAATTATACATATACAATTTTTAATATTTCGTGTCATTTAAGATATATTTTGATATTGAGACATTATTATAGGTATAAATGAAATCAACCTTGTCAACGATTTAAATGTTTTTCAATTTAATAATGATCTCTGATAAAATTTATTAATAATAAAAATGTAAAAATTTAATTAGATTAAAACAATTTATCCAGTTTAAAATTTTTATTTTAATATTTATAAATTTCGATGGATTGATATTTAAAAGAATGTTACATATATAGTGCAGTTAATAATTATGTATTCAATACGTCATCAGTGATGACTCAACACCATATCATTTAAAAACACTCAATAAAGTTGCAGAGTGTAGTAGTATATCATTGGTTAACCAGTCAAAGCGAGTCGTTCGATATTCACATTCTCGGTAAACAACTGTGACCAATTCGGCACACAGACTCCTTCAAACAAGCTTCAAAAATGTTGATACACTCAATTCAGCGCATTCAGTCAATACTCAAATCCAGAAAAAGAACTATTTGTTTGGATTTGAATTCAAAATAATAAGGTAAATAAATAAGGTAAATAATAATTTTAAATGATATGGTGTTGAGTCATCACTGATGACGTATTGAATACATAATTAATTTAATTCAAAATAATAAGGTAAATAAATGTATAATAAAGTAGCATTCTTTGTAGTAATCATCTGTTCTGATAGAGGCGGTCAATCCGTCGAAATTATTAAACATTAAAATTAAAAATTTTATTTGGTTTAATTATTTTCTTAATTATTTTTTTAATGAAAAATAAAATGTCAAACATAAGATTCCAAACCTCATCTAAAAACATTTTAAGTACATAAATACCCAACTTCGATTTGAAGATCTTACTAATTTTCATACAGTTCTGTGGAAACCATTTTTTGTTAAGTTTCACCTGTAAAAAAAATAAGTCTACACTTCCACCTGAAAAATTATTTTGATTATATAACATTTAATCAATCTTGAATTCACAAAGATTTAGCCTTGCATTTGGTTTGAATTTTTATAAGAAAATTATAAAATGAAGGTCCTAATCAAGAAATAAATAATTATAACTGACAATCAAAATTTTTTTAATTTTCTTGTCATATTTTGGTGGAAAACATGTTAAAAAGTGAAATAAATTTTAGTTTACCCAACGGTGTTTTGATTTAAATTAATAAAAATCTACCATGATTTTACAAATTCCTTATTTATAAATGATAATAATAATTTTTGAAAATAATTCATTTTTATAATTTATTTGTTAAGAACACCAACTTTTCAGAAAATTTATTTTCAAACCTATTAGAAAAGTTTTAACAATCATGTAAAGCACCTTCACTATTCATTATAATACAGAGTTGATATCTAGAATAGGTTCACTGTAACATCTTCGAAAACTATCTCTTCGAAACAGAAATTATTCGAATTTAGTATTTTTTTCGGAAAAAAAATTTTGTAAAAATTTTTTCAAAAACATAATTATCGTATTTGTTATATGTAAAAATTAAAAAATGAAATATTATTTTTTATTTGTAAGTCAGATTGAGAGCAATCGCATGTAAATATTCTAAAATGTCGCCATTTATACTCCATCCTGATACAACTCGAAACAATCTTGCTGCACAATCACGATATTTCTTACTTTTCGTTGGAGAGTTCGACCACTTATTTCTTTTACCCAATTTAAATTTTACACATTGTAATAGTTTCTAAAAAGTCTAATAGATGACACTATATATATTAGAATGCAAAAAAGCGCGATTCTCACTTGTTTCTTAGCAATTTAAATCAACATTGTAACAGATATTCAATGCTCCAATATTTTGTTTAAATAATAATTTGGGTTGGAAAGGGTTAAAAAATACACACTCTACTATTCCACTCACTCTCTTTCCCTCTCGCACATAAACGCTCCTACACAAAGTCATTTATAATTGTATACTTATTACAATCTTTTGTTCTTAACCTTTTAAATCCAGTGTACATGTGTGACGTAACAATTTTTGAGTAAAAGTAAATGTTATACTGTACACCCACATTTTCTTAGGTTACATCTAGCTGGAAAACCCTGCCTTAGTGTTCATTTAATTATATTAAAAGTTGTATTTTATGATTAGTTTTTTTTATTCTAATTTTTAATGTTATATTATTAATAATTTCAGGATCTCAATAAACATCGGGAATGATTTTCTCTTATTAATTATAAAATAGTATTAAAAAATAGTATTATAAAATAGTATTAGAGTTCTATGTTTTTCCGAACTTGATATTTTTACATTGTCATTAATTTACTAAACGTCTCACGAGAATAAAGCCTGATAAAATCAGTATGATAGAAAAGGTTTTCATCAAAATATAAAAATGTTATTACATGAAAAATGTTTTGCTTTTAAAGAATAAAATTATCATAATTATTATTTGAGCAATCTATTTGAAAACTTGTTGAAATGAATGAGAGAAGTATGGTAAAGGGGGGTTAAAACAGTAGTATGTTATTATTTATTTATTTTTAAATATGAAATTATTTGATGATTCAAAAAAAAATTGAAATCAATAAAATTTAAGGAAACTATTAAATAGATCTTAATTTTTGTGTTATTTAAAATAATAAAATTTGATTAAATGATAATCAAGATTATTAAAGTAATAAAAACGTTTTAATAAAATTCATATTTGAGGGCGAAATAAACTTTTAATAACAATTATGAGGATGTTCCAAGAACATCTAACATAGCGGCCTTTGCCACAAACTCAGACCAATTGATCTCCAGAATAATTTCAGAGCATTTCAAATGGAATGACGATGTCGAAGTATTTATTACGAGTTGTAATTTATATTTTAAAGCAATCAGAGTACCCGATAACCTAAAAGATACGTTAGTAGGGACTTTAATTTGCCAGAAAAAGCGGGAAGGGACATGTTTCGGATGCGGTCACAAAGGCCACATCAGACGAGAATGTTATATTATATTATGTGGTACTATCAAACTCAGTTCTTAGTAATTACCACTACCTTCAATTCATCTGACGAATAATAATTATAGTCACCTGAAACGAACATTTTATCCGTCGAATAAGATCACTAGCATACAGTCGATTTATTGAAGAATAAAAAGTAACATATCATTTAATAATACTTCCATCAGTCTTTTTTTCTCGTGATCTATATTCTCCTTTTTATCTTTCAATTAATTTGTTCGCTAATTTATGTAAGTTTGATGTTAATCATATATTTCTTTTTATTTATCATTTTATTTAAAAGGAGATTTTACAACATAAGTTCTTTGTAAGTAAGATTTTTTTCTATAATAAGTTTTCGGGACATCGAAAAACTGATTCTTATGAAAAATATTACTTATATAAAACGTTTCATTTATTTTATCTCTGATTTAAAACTTTCAAACATTATTTCTTTTGTCTTTCCTTTATCAGTCATTATTTGCTTTTTACAAAATTACAAAACAAAACAAATATTAAAAAAAACAAAAAAAGCAAGTTAAATTTGAAATATTATTAATAGGTTTAAAAAATTATCGTATTCATGAAATATTAAACAAATAAATTTTAAAAATATAATAACAAAATAATATATTATTTTTCATTATATTATTTGATTGTGTTTCAGAAATATCTGGATATGTACGCGGCCGGCGCGATCAAAACGCAGCCCGTTAATCCACTGGAAATTGCAAAGAATTTTTCGATTGAACTGGCGAACGAATTTCGAAAGAAAATGGAATCGTTAAAAGTGTGTTAAAGAGTTATTTTTTATAATTTACAAAATAAGAGAATAATTGATTTGTCTAGACTCTAGACAAAAATAATTTAACCTTTCGAAAGTTGCAAATGATAGAAACACTACAAAATTATTCTTTTACGCACTTCATTTGAATTTAACAATTGATATGTTTGCTTGAGTTTCTCTTCAGATATTAACAATTTTATTTTCAATATTTATTTAATGCTGATTTTAATATTATTTTTGTTAATATAACACTAAAAAAGAAAGTTAAAAAGATAGATTTAGTTTAAAATACAAAAATAATAATTTAATGTTTTATTTATTTATTTATTTATGATATAAAAACTTAGAACCAGATGAGAAAATTTACGAATGTTATTAAAATTGTTAAAATGTGATTTTAAAAAATATTCTGGATTATTACCAATTTTTCAAAATAACATTATTAAAGTTATGAGTAATTTTTGAATGAAGTCTCCGACAAGCATAAAATAAAAAAAAAAGAATTTTGTACAGCATTTAGATCACTAGATGTATACGTACTCGTATATATCCGTAAGGATATGGTAAAATTAACTGTTTGGTACTTTCATTGTATTTTTTACTGTCGGCTATTATGAACTGTCATATTATACCTGCTGTTGTTAAAGTCTTGTCAAAGCAGCACTCCAAGCGGATAAACATATATATTTCACAAAATATAAAAGATACCGCCATGAAACTATAAATTCAAGTTGAAAAGAAATATTTTAAACAATTTATTTAAAATGGTAGCCTCTGCATGCACGAAGGCTTCCAGACGTTTCCTGAATGCGGTAGAGGCTTTCAGATCAAACGCCTCTGACAGATTCTTCCAGGCTTTGGAACAGAATTCCCCAGGCCCTTGGCACTTGTGTGACGAGTACGGCAAGCTTCATTCTCACTACGTGTCTATATGAAGTAATCCAGAAAATTCACATCTGGTGAAGATTGTGGTCACCTGTCATTGGTTGTAAAAAGTACAGTTTTATCCCCCAAAATTTTTGGACAGCCTTAGGTGTATGGCATGGTGCAACGTCTTGATAAAAAACAAAAATTCCCCGGGATATTCCTTCTTCAACCATAGCAGTACAGTTTGGCTCAGACCTTGTTGGAAATTTGTAACATTCAGTCTGTATCTAAGAGGGAAAACCACTGGGGAGCTGACATTTCTATTTGCCGTCACCACATTCAGTAGCATTATGGTGGCAGGATGCTTCGTTCTGTTAATCGTTCGTGAATCACTGATGTCATCATCCTCTAAGTAAATGACACGGTTGTTACGATGGTTCCATGATTGATCCTCTGTAAAAGTTTTTTTGCCTTTAAAAATGTTGACGATTCCAGCTGGATGGAACGTCATGTCGTTTAAAAAACACAGTCATTTTCGAATTCACTTACTAATACTTTAAATTCATCTACAAAAACAATTAAAAGTTTCATTTCTTTGTTAACCTTCAGCAAATAAAGAAGCAAGCGAGACACATTTTAAAAATAATTAATTAAATTTTGGTGATTTGTTGCACAGAAAATTTGTGGTATGTATCAATTATAATTAAATTAGTGAAAATTTACTCAATTCAATCTAGAAAAAGCAAGAAATTTCTAAGTTAAAAAATATGTTGCGAAATTTCATTCTTTCATGAAATTCTCAGAATACGGTAATTTTAAAATTAACTAATAAATCAAACAAAAACTAGATTTACTAGATTTTTTACTACATTTAATTAAAGTTTTTTTACTCATTCAGTTTGCCATTTGGAGGAGGATAAATAAGATAGAAAACTGACTGAGCAGGGCCTTTTTTAAGAAATTTTCACTTGGGGGGCACAAGCAATAATTCACTATTTCACAAGCAATAAAATGGTCATGTGCCGAAATTTAGTAACTTTTAATCTCGAATGAAAATAGTTATTTTACCTTGTTTTTTATAATGGATTTTCCTACTTCAAATAGTTTTAATCAAGTGTTCTCAGATTTCAATGAAGAAAATACACGAGTTACCCGACCCATGACATTTTACAAACAGTCCAATACGAGTTATATTATATAACACATCAAAAATTGTTACTTTTGAAAAAAGAATTGGTAACAAAGTCACTTTCTGAATAAGTATCAAGGTTGGGTTTTTTTGTTGTCTTTCTTTCACTCAGAAGAATTCTACCACAGCATTGTGAGGATCAAACTTGTAGGTCCCCTTTCAATTCATTCATGCAAGAGTTGGCTGTCTCAGCAGAGGTGATCGTGCGATGGGCTGAGACGTTCAAGTTGTAAAAAGAATCAAACCTCTCAAGAAGCATGCTGTGAGGAGTGAGTGTTACTGAAGACGATATTACTTTCAAAAGTACGCCGCTGTAGCGCTGAAGGAAGTATTTCAACTTCAATTAGGGTAAAGTATTTCTTGGCCATTGCTCAGTATAGTCATCTACAAAGTGCTGGATTTCTTCTGAAAACAAATGTTATGTTATTTTGACTCCTACATTAATAAATGTTTCGAGTTCTGCTGTTTGCAAAAGAGTTAATATGTCTTGGATGACTTCTTGTTCCACATCAAACCGCTCTCAAAGATAATTCTGTATTGATTATACAATTTCGAGGCTCACTGCATCCTGATTTCTTGTAGTTGGCATATTCGTGTTAACAGCTCTTAAAATGAGTCTCTGCTTCCTGGGCTGCAGTGCCGAATCTCTATTGTTTATTATCTCTGGTAGAATCAGGTTGTCACGCTGTAGCTGCTTTTGCAAATCACGAAATATTTTCAAAATAGCAACTATTGGACTGTTAAGCCAAACGTGCTCACTCTTTTTTCAATTCGCTTTTCACTTCTAAAAACTTCCATGTAGTCGTAAAAAGTATGAAGAATGGCCGATAAAAGGTTGACTATATGTTCAGCAAATTAAACTTCGTAATGAGTAGGGAAATGATTCGCCGTTGGTTGAAATTGATGCAGGAGTTTCATTGTCTTTTTAGGCATTCTGAAGAAGGTAGCTAGTGGCTTGGCACTTTTAATCCAGATACGTACCTCCAAAACCCCTTCTTCAATGCTTTTAAAAACTATGTCAATTCTGTGAACAGCACATCAGAACGTCAATAGATCACGGTGCGATCAGTTCTTCATAAGATTCCAAAACTCCCTTATTGTATCTGTATTAGCGCTTTCGTCATCTCTAGTAACACTAATAAGCTTGGAACTTAGTGCGGCCTTGGTCTTAAAAGCATGCTGAGTGGCTTACTGCAGTCCAAGGGCTTCAATATGTTGAGGTTCGTTGAAGGCTTTGAATATGTTCTTTATTTCATGCTTTTTTGTTACTCTTCTTGCAGATTGATGTACCTATCAACTTGCGCTGCCTAAGCAACAAAATCATGGAGCTCACGAGGGAGTTCCTTCGGAACTTCTCCAGCAACGATGAGTAGCATTTCTTGATAGCACAAAAATTCACAAATTCAAATTACAAAACCAATCTGTTTAGTAGTGGAATATGGAGGATCAATTTGATACTACATTGTTTATAAATAAATGTTTATCGAAAATTCTCGTTCTCATTAAATACCACAAACAAAAGACTGTTAAACTGAGCGATCAAAAGAATCGACTGTTACGTCGATTAAAATTACATCCGGGATGAATCAGGTTAAACATCCATTTTTATCGTGTAATTGGTTGTACGATTTAGGCGCCGGTCATCCGGTCGCTAACGAACGCGTCAAACGTGATCAAGTCAATAGTATTGCGGACGCGGTTACACACAACAACCCGTCCCGATATAACTTCATTTTCGAGAAGATTGTAAATAATTTTGGACCTGTGTATTTGAGTTTAATACCTTGAGGTCAAGCTGTTGACAGAAATAGTACTTATCAGACTGTAATTATAAACGTCCACGGCAAGTGAGATAAGAAACTCTACAACTTCCACACGGTACTTTTGCTAACATTTCAGCCAATGGGGATGAGAGGAATGAATTTTCCACTGCAATTTTCAATCTACATGTCGCATTCTGCCTTTTGAAAGATTGAGTCAAGGTAATCTATAAACGCCTTCACTTTTACAGTTGAATCTGCACGGCAGCCATAAGTCAAGTAAACAGTGCAATTTTGAGCAAACTTGCAAGCTACATTTACAAACTTTTCACACGCTCTACATTTCACGCTATTATTTTCTTCTTACCATTTTACATTCACTTTTCTATGCTTGTACCACGCTATAGTATTGTGAGAAGTGCTGATAATGGATTCTTATGGTGCGAAGAGGGCAATGTCTGTATTTGTGGTGCAGTCTTCTGCTAGAACAGCAAAGTTGTTGCAAAAGCATCAGGTTATGATCATAAAAAATAGAAAGGTAGTTTTTTGCGTTACGTATTAAATGAAGAGCTATGTAAAAGATCTTTATGTAAAAGATAAAAATGATTGATTTTTACGTAAAGTAATTATCTAATTTTTACGTCATCTAATTAATGAAATTTATGAAGATTAATACTCCTTATTGTATAATATTGAAGGGAAATTATTTTTCTAATTTTGTTTGATAATACCAGACCCTGAAATATACTATATACCAATATACAGAGTCATTAATGTCAAATGTATTAAAGCTATTTACAATTTTATTAAATTGTATTTGATTTATTCCCACGTAGATGGACTTATCAGTATTATAAAATCAAAAGTAAGTACAACTGAAGATAAGTTAAATCTTATGAGCTAATAGTGGCGTGTGGGATGTGTGAATAAGTTATCAAACAGTTGTTAAAGGAAAATAAAAGATTTCGATTTCTTCCAACTTTGAAGAATTTGAAGAGTTTCATTCATAATCCTCTTATCTGTATATATAGATTATGAAGGTAATTGATAGGAATACTTCTTTAACTCAGGCTAGTTTTATTGTAAAAATCTGTGACAAAGTTTTTCGCTCACAACTATCAAGAGAAATAAAGAAATTGGGATTGAGAAGCAAGAGATTAAGTATAGATATATCTCTTAATTAACCGTTTCAAAACGACTTTTTTCAATAAACATCAGAAAGTGGAACAATAAGTTATTGAACGGAGGAACAATCTGTTGACAACATATGCGACTATAGGTGTGTAATGTGACTGCAGCATGATCATAGCGTGATGGAAATAGTAAAAGATGGAATAGGCTGAATAAATCCCTTGGTAAACGCATTTGAAAAGTTCAATCTTGTGTTGAAATCTCTTAGGATTAAAAAGTCCTTGTAGGCCAGAAATGGTTAACAGATAAAACTGACTGAAAAAATGAAAGAAAATTTTTAATTTGTGAAATTACTTTAGTTAAATAGGTAGGACACCATAAAATATTTAAATATAGCTTACAATGTCTAATTTTCCAAAACCTTTCTTCTTGAATGCTTTCAGAAATGACTTTTTAAAGGTATCCATTAGTAAAAATGGACAATGTTTGATGTCATCACTTGGTATCTATAGAACAACTTCTTCATATTCTCCGGACTTAAATTCTGTAGAAAATTTGGTTGGTAACATAAAACGTCATTTAAATTCTAATCAGCCAAGGGTAACAAGTAGAGACGTTATACATCAAAAATGGAATCAATAAACTTTGAGACGGTTCGACATTGACATGAATATTATCAAGCTGAAAAAACGTTTTTGCATTTAATGGTTTAATATTTTGGATGAATAAATAATAATTTCTAATTTTAATTGTTTTAAATTAATATTGAAGTAAACATCTGTCCTTAATATTATTTTTTTTATTTTTTCTCTAATTTTGAGATAATCTTTTGTATGTAATAAAAAGTCTTAGAAATGACAGAACGTTTTGATTTCATAAGTAAATTAGCTGGGGGATAAATGACAGTTTTTTATTATTTTTAATCAAATTATTGAGTTCCTTTTGTCAGAAACTATGTATTTTTATATACGTTTATTTTATTTTGTAAAGGATAAAATTATTTTGTATTTTTCAATGATTTATATACAACAAATTTTCTTTTTTTATTAAAACAAATTCTATAATACTATATCGTGCAATAAGAGAATGTATCTGGGTTTATCAACAAATATTTGGAAATTGTCAGTTAAAATGAAAACATAAAATTTATTATGCAAATAACAATAATAACAATAATAATAATAATAATAATAATAATAATAATCAATCTATTTTTAATAATTCAGTTAGGGTCAGTATAACGATTCCCAATGTATGAATAAGTTTTTGAGAATAAAAATACTCCATGTTAGCTTCATATAATTTATACAAAAGAACAAAAATATTAGGTTGGGGAAAAATAAATCCATTATTTTGGCGTGAAATTCAAAACTTTATTTAACATGTTTTGGGTTTTCCTCTTGGAGTCAAATATGCACCGTTTTGTTGTATAATTAGTTGCAATTTTGAAGGTAGCTTTATAATGCCTCTCTCGTAGAAGACTTGGTCATTATTGGCGAAAAACTGTAGTAATCGATTTTCACAATCTTCTATTGATCCCAATTTCTTATCACTCAGGAAATTTTGCAATGCGAGAAAAAGGTGGTAATCGGTTGGTGCCATGTCCGGACTATATGGTGGATGCATTAAAACTTCCCAACCAAGCTCTTTGAGTTTCTGGCGAGTCACTACAGACGTATGTGGTCTCTGTCTTTAATATTGTCAATTTCTATCTTCAAACGGTCCAGTTGTTGACAGTACAGATCTAAATTTTGTGTTTGGCCATACGGAAGTAACTCATAATAAATGATTCCTTTCCAGTCCCACCAAATACACAGTAGAACCTTCCTGGCCGTTAGTCCTGGTTTGGCAACCCTTTGAGGTGCTTCACCGTGCTTTGTGCACGATCGGTTTCGTACAATATTGTCGTATGTGACCCATTTCTCATCCCCAGTAACAATCCGTTTAAGAAATGGGTCGATTTCATTGGAAATTTGATCCATCATGTTTTTTGGTGTTAATT
The DNA here is from genome assembly GCA_001938485.1 of Girardia tigrina. NCBI lineage: Eukaryota > Metazoa > Platyhelminthes > Tricladida > Dugesiidae > Girardia > Girardia tigrina. Next base: position 13,509 of record MQRK01247974.1, read on the forward strand.
GGTGTGGAACCCAAACATCAAGTTTCTTTTTGAATCCTGCTTTGCCTAAATGGTTTTAAACCGTTTTGTGGTTGATCTTCAGCTCCTGTGCGATGCTAAGACTACTAACATGCCGGTCAACTTCGATCATTGTCGAGATTTTATCGATATTTCCAACGATAGGCTTGCCTAAGCGAGGTGCATCTTTAACATAAAAAATGCCTCCATGGAATCCACGAAACCAAAATTGCATGTAATTAGCAGTTACATTATTAGCACCATAAATACCATTCACAATTACCGCCGCCTAGCTTGCATTTTCGCCTTTATCGAATAAAAACTGTGAAATGTTACCTTGACAAATAGCATAAATTTGAAATTGTTTGATCGATAAATAATGAATTAAAATAATGGATTAAAATAATGGATTACTTTTCCCAAACCTAATATTTTAAGTATAAATTTGAAATGTGCTTTTAATATTTTTTTGTTTTTTTGGCCAGGATTTTTTGCCCGAGGGTTATTGTCCAAAAGCTTATGCCCAGGAAGTTTACTTACGTATTAACTTGAGAGTTTCTTAAATAAAATCTTTTTTCTCTCTTCAAGAATATAAAATTTTCAATCTTATGTTAAAATCATTAACACTTTTGTGTTTCATTTGACACTACATAATTCTCACATTTGCTCTTTCAAAAAGGATTTCTTTTTAATAAATTAAATCAAGGTATATACTTTATAGAAAATTTAAATTATTTATGATAAAAATATCAAAACTTTTAAAATTTACAGGGGTACTCAGACTTAAATCATTGGCGATAGGCTATAAAAATATTAGGCGGCAAGTGATCGACTAGTACAAATTTTGTGCCCGCTCCGTGCAAAAGCACTTTCTGGCCTTTGGAATGGGCTGCTGTAGATCCGTCTCGCCTTGTGGAGACTTGCATTAGTATAGTTCCGCCCCTGAATCATCAACTGTTTGAACACTCCTGGATTAGAATATAGTCAGTGGATAAAAATAAAAAACCACACTTACAACATAATTTGCAGTACTAATTATGCCACAAAATTTTCCGCTCATCACTGTTTCAGTGATTTACATCGTGCGATAATAAAATGGTATGACTGTACAAGCATACACCTTGTATCACAGGTGGCATAGGAGGGGAAACAGTTACTCTAGTGCGTGTTCCTCGCACTCTTTTACTTATCATCTCTTTTGTCAACTGTGTAATCTCTGGTCGTTTCTTTGAACTTACTCCATTTTTTTATTTGAGATGGGTGTCGGATTTGTGGTGATCTGTTTGAGAAGTTCTTATTATTTGTATTCATTTATTTATTTTCTTTTATCGTTATTATCCGTCTTCGTATGTGATATTCTTTTTACTTGTATTGCTTTTTGTTATTTTCTTTATTTTTATTATTTTTATTGCCAACATTTTTATGTATAACTTTTTTATGTATGAAAAGTGAAGTTTTATATGAAGTTTTCGGCCATCACAATTTATGCCTGCCACCGATACGTCTCTGTGTCAAACCGAGTAGGCGGCCAAGTTTATCGGTGACCAAAGTTTCGTAAATGTTTTTGATCACAAACGACAACTGAAATTTATTTATGAAATTCCAATTGACTTGTATTCCATAGGAATATGAGATTTGAATTTTGATTTTTAAAAAAAAATAATCAATAAAATGATCCAGAAAAGGTAAGACTCCATTCGTTTCATTTTCAACTGTAAAAGTAACATTTGGATATAACGAATTCATAGAATTTTAAAATGGAAGTACATCAGCCTGATTTTTAAAAACTAGAAAAATATCATCAGCATTAGTTGAAAGAAAAACTTAACCAGCTTATTGAGAATTTTTGATTAGTATGACTTCACGTAATCGATTACATAATTATCATTTTTGTATTTATATGCAAGTGAATTAATTATTAATCAGTGACCTGAAGATGACGGTAAATCCGTCGAAATATATTGTCTTAAAATATATTTTTAAAAGTTCATTTGTACATTATTTAATAACTCACAACAAAGTTGTAGAGAATGCAGTTTTAACGGTAATTTTAGGATACAAAGATCTTATATGTAACGCGTCACATGTCACTGTCTCCCAATAATTCTTAAATTAATAATGCTATATATATATATATATAAAGTAATATATTTAATAAATATATATAAATAATATAAATGATTTAATGGTTACTAACTGCGTATAAGTAACTGTATAAGTAACTTTCGGTAAAAAGAATTTTTTTTCGGTAAAAAGAATTTCATCATTATTCAATAATTAATTAGACATTCGCTGATATTTTGATGAGATTCGTGATATTTCATTTTGAAGCCAATTAACGACTTTTTACTGACATTAGACGAGATTCGTGATATTCTAATTTGAAGACAATTAACGACACTTTTTACTGACATTAGACACTGATTTATATATCCCAATTGTTAAAGGACATCCAAATTTTACTCTAACCCCAAATAATACATTTAACTAGTAATTTTTATTTTTGTGATTAATTGTTATCTGAATTTAAGGTTATAGTTAAATCGTGATTCATATTTTATTTGCTTGTTGATATCATTTTTACCGAAACTCCTTTAAACAGGTTCACCAAACAATACTTAGTTTGGTTAACCTGGTTAGTTTTTCTTATAATAGTAGAAATAACAGATTCGCGTCCTTGAGAATAGAGGAACAAATTCGTTATTTTTACAGTTACAATAATAGTAAAAATATCCAGAATACTTTTTATAAATACGTATTCCAACGACTTAAAAACTGGTCGCAATCGACCGTTTGAGCGCCCTTGGTGTAATTCATATACCAATAAAAGAAAGTATAAAGTATTATCTACACAAGAATTCGAGGAAATTCGACATCTGCTCAATTTAATTCTATTGTACCGATTATCAGACATTTGAGTATAAACGAAATTTAATTAAAGTAATGAATCAAAAAAAAAATCAAAGAATTCTGGCCAGTAATTGAACACAAAAAAAAGAAAAATCAAAAGTGTCTACGTTTGATATACTTTTAAAAGCTGAAGAATTTGCAAGAAAAACTTCCATCACTGATTCCAAAGAAAGTACTTATTGATATCATCGCTTCATAAAAAATGGCTTAACGGTGATATCAGTTGGACAAACCTTACAAGTAATTTGATCAAAAAGTAGTTGGTTTTGATCATTTTTTCAAAAATATGATAAATTAAGTCAATTATAAGTACATTGGCTATTTAGATGAAATAGCCATTAGTTTTGATATGCCCACTGATTTCCCTGTTGAATTGAAAGAATGTTCTCAATGAGAAAGTATAACAAAATTGGCAATGAAAAATCTAACGTTACGGATGTTTTATGTGTTAATGCTGCTGGGCTGAAATGTAAACCATTGGTTATATCTAAACGAAAAATTAAGTCAAAAATAAGTTCCCAAATGGAATCGTGTTTTATGTTAATCGCAGAGAATAGATGGATACATATACTTCTGATAAAACCTTTCATCTTTCTTTCAATAGATTACCCATCGTTTTTCGACGGAATATAAATAAAAATTAAATTCTAAATATTTTAGTAAAAATATATTGAGTAAACAGGTGAAAATATAAACGGAAATAAATTATAAATCACCATCAATTAATGTTGCATGGTGTTGTATTGACTGATAAACTGAATATGACCTACTCTTTAATCCTTCATTTCATGATTTTATTTAAAAATTTACCTCAAAATACATCACACAAATGACAAATCTAAGCATGTCACTGATTTAACAGATACTTTAGTGAGCTTTTTGAAATATATATGTAGTCATGGTTTGAGGCAAGTAATCTGCATTATAAAACGGTTTACCATTTGATTGTTAAGTACATTAATATGACACGTTTGGGTACTAGCAAATCTGCTATAATATGAAATAAAGGGTCAAAAGTATTGTTTTATTTGATAAATTAAAACCCATTCAAAAAGAGTTTATAATTATAAACATTAAAAATGAAAATTAATTAATGTTTGGTGTCTTCCATAATGTTTTGCAAATTAGTGATATATCGGATACATTATTTCTGAATAACCTCCTTTCATCTAACATCCCATTACATACCACAAGTTATCCTTATGGTGTTCGATTCATTATAAATCAAAGGTTTGAAGAAAACAGAGTCTTTTTTAGATTAATTCTTTTATATATACCGATATCTTTTGAAAATTAAAGAGTGATAAAAGAGAGTTTGTTTGATAGTTATACATATATCTGCAAATAAAGAAAAAAACAAAATTGAAGTAAATGAAATGAATACAAATTAGGATATTTATGTTATTAAATAATTATATCATTATATATAATTATAAAAATGTCCTGTGTTGATTCTACAATTTTATTTTTAGAAAAATATTACAAAAAAATAATACTTGATTTTTTCTAATTCTTTTGACAAATTTTTTTCTCTGATTAAAAAAAACAATAATAAATAAATATGTAAAACAAAGTATTTAAATATACAATATTTTTGATGCAGAAAATTTTAATTAAAAACAACAAATAACAATCTTTTTATTCAAATTTAATTATATTTTTTTCAAAAATATTTATTTTATAAAGTACAGCAAAACATTAATTTTTAAAAATAATAATTAATATTTAATATGTAAAACCAAAAAAAAATGAAAAATTATATTAAATTTAAAGAATAATTTTTATTAAATTAATAATATATGATAAAAATTTTAAAATTTTTTAGCACTGTCACCCTCTCTCCTTTTAGGTATTAAGCTTCGTTACTTTTTGGGAGGTCCTGGAACGCTAATAGTACCTACATACTTATCCTCTAACTATTGATCGAAACAGTACTGTGGCAACGACAGAAACACAAAATGCCAAATCAAGAAGCAATCATGAAGAAAAAAGAAACGAAACATTTCTACATGTTCAATTTTCAGTTACCGATTGGAAGTCTACTAATCAAACGATCTACACTGTGGTTCGAGGAGCAACCACAAGATCAAAGCGAACTCCCTCGAATCAAAAGTGGCTACATGGCCACCTAGAGGAGTTAAACATACTCATTGGAGATCATTGGGCGAGACGCACTGAGTTTGTGAGGAAAAGAAACAACGACACTTTTTCTAGGTGGAAATCCAGCAGAATACTTCTCCAGAAGAATATCAAAAGATGAAAACGTGAAAGAGTCGAGGCTCTAGGCGAACAAATCGAGAAGATCCTCAACAATGACGGAGAAGGAAAACTGAATGAGCTCACTACGGAACTAAGTATTCTCTGTAAATCACAATCGAAGGAGAATACTCTGTGTACTCCCTAACCCCTATTGGGAACAAGGAGTTGACCAACCACTTCAATAATCTTTTTCGGGCCCCATTAGAGCAGAAGGAACGAACTGATGTCGCTGGAGACACTCTAAATCTCGATGATTTGGATTCTACTCCGACGAGAGAGGAAATAGTAGAGGCAGTGAAGCAGTTGAAGAGTGGGACAGCCGCGGGATCTGATGGATTGATCTCTGAAATCCATAAGTTGGGGGGTGTGAAAATACTAACCCTACTGGAGGAGTGCTTTAGGAACATATGGAACGGACTAGAGGCATTCTCACCTAGTTGGAGAGAGGCCAAAAGGGTGGTTCTTTTCAAAGGGAAAGGCTCTCGAAAAGATCCAAATAACTACCGAGGCATTTTTCTTTTAGATGTAAGAGGAAAGATTCTAACCAGAATCATCGCGAACCGAATCTCTCCGATCACCGAAGCGATACTGGATGAGTGGCAGTATGAATTCCGGTCGGGAAGAGAAACTCAATTGGCTATGATTATCTTGAGAAAATTGCACGAGGAAGCGCGATACAAGGACATTAATATGTATGTCATATGTATCGACTTGGAGAAAGCATTCAACAGTGTCCCCGGGGAGTCTCTCTGGAGCTGTTTAAAGAGACTAGGGATAAGGGGGAGAATGTTAGAGATCATCAAAGCTTTCCATGAGAGATTCGAAGGTTCTATATGGGATAAACCTTCAACATGCATAAATGAGTGCGTCAAGGTTGTGTTTTAGGGCCGCTCCTGTTCAATATTGTATTCGACATGGTTGTGAAAAGAGCAATATTGATGAGGAGGAGTGATGATGAAACATGAAGATGGAAGCTTCCTTGAGATCAACAGACTAGCCTATGCTGAGGACCTCTGCATCATAGACATGAACTGGAACAATCTGATAAATAATTTGATCCTTTTTAGATTTAGGTCTCAAAATCAATATCGGTAAAACCAAAGTTTTGAACCTAAACGGAGATACTCTGATCCTTACTGCTGGGCAGCAACTTGAGGCTGGTATTGAGTGGGTCTCTAGCTTTTTGTACCTAGGATCTACGATCTCTTCTGCAGGAAATGTGGACACGGAAGTGCAGGAAAGAATCAAAAAAAGAACCCAGAAAATCATGGACCTGAGACCATTGCTGAAGATCTCCAAATTGAGTATGAGGAAAAAGAAGAAAGTTATCAATGTATGCATATTCTCCGTAGTCTACTACGGCTGTGAAAGCTGGAGAACTGTGGACAAGAACATTAAGCAATTGCATACCATTCATAACCTATGCACTCGCATAGTTAGGAAGAAACACAAAGATTGAAAAGATCCATATGGACATCCTGGACATTGGACTCTCACATCCCATGAATATTATCGCGAGTAAAAGAATTACTTTTCACAGTAAGACGGAGTACGAGACAATCAAACGAATCTAGAGGGGAGAAATACAGATATGGAAAACAATCAGTGTCAGAAAGAAGCAATCAATCTCGGAATGCCTTCGAGTGGGCATACACTGGTTATTTGGAGATGATGTGGTGTGGGAGATTTCAT
>MQRK01247975.1:18366-28655 GCA_001938485.1 Girardia tigrina
GACTCCCCGAAACGACAAAAGAAAACCTTTACTTTAAAATGAGAGAAGTAACTCCTCACCAATTGATCCCACATTGCACGAGGGCGGCCGGTTGCGTCTCCGCGAGTCAGAGCCCAATTTGGTCTGATCCTTACGTCCATTTCTTTTTCTTCTCAACCTTTTTCGGTGGTGAACCTAAAATTCCGCAATTCGAAGGGACTTTCGCCTCATACAGACATAATTTAACCATTTCTATTTTCGATTTCGCCTCTCATAGGTATAAATATTTTTCTCAAATTGCCATCAGGGCATAATTATTTCCCACAATTGCCATCATGGCACTATCTTTTATTTCACTTTCATTTTATTCTCTTTCGAACTCAATTTGTTTATTCTCAATTTTATATCTCACTTTTATTGGTGCAACTCATTTCATCTCATTCAATTCCCGTTTCACCGTTATCTGCTTATTTAATCTTTTATTTTCGTCACCTACTGGATTTGGATCGCTTCAGCTCTGTCTATTCCTTAATGCCTCCCTGATATCGTTGTCCACTAGAAAACGTCACAATCTTCGAAATTTTTAAGATAACTCCAAAACATTTATTTTATTAAACACTAGAATCATTTCCATTAGTTTCCCCAAGAAAGCCATCAAAGTTTATATCTGCAAACACTCTTAGCTCCTTCTGATATCTCCTTATGACCGCCAACGTCCTTTTGATCCGATCCCGATATTCTCCAATCAGCCGGGTGGACTGTTCCAGTAGCTCCTACTTTTCTTTAATGAGCGACACGCGGTACGGTTGGTGTCCCCGGAGTACTCGCAAACGAATCCGTGTCCGCTCTTCAACCTCCAAGAAGTCTTTTAATTTTCTCAGCAACGCTGGGACTTCGTGTTGCGCTTTCCCCAGGTTCTCAATTAATTGAACTCTGTTGATTTTCATACCTATCAAATTTATCATTTCAATTATGTTACCAACAACAACAACGAAAAACGAATCACTGAATATTTAATAAAAGCTATTAAAGACAGATTTCCACTAAAATTTTTATTTATCATTACAGATCTATCGTGAAGTCATCATCATCCCCATAGGCACTACTATAATTAATGGGTGCTAAAACCCGTAATTGTCTTTAACGATCACGGATCGCTTGTTGTGTCAGCCACATATTCGTGTCGCAGTTCCTGGCCAATTGTTCGAATTTTTCGATCCAGTCTTTCCTTTCCGCTATCAACCTGACTAGGCATGGATCCGTTGGGTTCAATGTTCCGAGAGAGCTCCGGGCTTTTTCCAATATATCGAGGATTTTTCCCTTCTCTCGGGGTATGTCAAGTAAGCTTTCCCTTGCGCTCCGCAATTTTTGGACTATGCTGCTGCGATTGATTTTCATTCTTTACCTGTTATCGTAATTATAGTTTAATCATAGCACGAAAAAATATTTTTACACAAAACAATTATTATTTATTGATCCTTTTAGTACGATAAGACACAAACAAAATTTTTCAGTCAAAACACAAATATTATTGATTGCTCCCTTTAGTAAAACAAGGCAAGATTTTCAAGTAATCAATAGTGAACATTTATTTCGTTAAGACACAAATTATCGCCCTAATCATGGATATTGGAACACTATGTGTCCATTGATGCTATATGTACACTTCTAGTCTTTTCCATTCAATCTCTTCCTGACTTCTTCTATAATTTTCGGAAAATCTTTTTCTTGCAAGATCTTTTCTTGTTGTTTATCGCTCCTGGCTTGATGCTCATTAATCGATTGAGTGAGACGCTTGTAGCGCCGATGACCCCGAGATAGAACATTGAGGAGTGTCTTTCGTCGCTGCTTTTTGTTTCGGATTTGGCGTTCGTGCCACTCCAGGTTCTTCTGTCGCACATAAACTATTTCCCATTGCGTGAGCACTCGTCGTTGTAGCTCGTCTCCGGTCCACTCCGAGGGGTGACTGGCAATCTTTTGTCACTCCAATTTTTCCTCGATTCTCCTTATCGCTTCTCCGTCACTGTTCACTTCTCGTATTTCCTCCCATATTTCAGCCATCTAAAAAAAAATTTATCCGATTCGCACATATACTACTGGATTCTAATTATACTCTAATTATTATTGATATTTAACCTTTCAGAGATAGATTTAAGATTAAGTCGGAACTATCTAATACATTTATCAAATACTACGACACAGTGTAATAAAACAGCTAAATGAAATGGTCACGATTGTCATGGCTGTTAGTTTCAATTGTCCGGCTCATCATATCGATCACACCGATGCTGCTGGAGGAGCTGGTCCCGTCCGATAATTCGCAGCCGGGCGCATTTGATATCCTCGGTGGGGTACTGCAGCTCTGTCATTCGTTTCAGCCATGCTTGACTTCGTTTGGCCAGTCCCATCATGTATTCTATTTCATCCAATGTTGTTCCGATCGACTTGATTCTTTCTTCTATCTCGGGGTCTTCAATTGCGGTCAGGAAGTTGACGTGCTTCAGCTTTGACTCTTCTTTTGGCAGGGAATCATTGCTCGGTGTTGTGTCGTTCGTAGCCATCTGAAGGCAAATCTTTTCAATTTTTGGTAGCAAAAATTTTTATTTTTAAGTTTTTCGATATGTTATCTATCCTTTTAGTGATGGGGTTAGATCATGCATTAAACATTTAAGAAGTTTCTTGGGGCTAACGAACTATTATAGAAAATTTTTGAAGGATTATGCAAAATATTCAAAAATACTACAAGGACTATGTGGAAAAAATAAAGATAAAAAATTGACATGGACAAAGAAATGTGACGAAGCATTTTAGACATTATAAGATAAAATGACAAAAAACCGATCCTAGCATATCCAGATTTCGAAAAGGAGTTTATATTGGATACAAACGCAAGTTTTGATACAATCGGGGCAGTACTGGTACAGAAGGATGCATACGGAAGGGAAAGAGTAATTGCATATGGATCCCACAAGATGAACAAACACGAACTGGGATACTGTATTACAAGAAAAGAATTATTGGTAATCTATTACTTTACCCAACACTTCAAACATTTCTTATACGGAAATAAGTTTCTACTTAGAACGGACCATAAGGCCATCACATTCATGATGACAATGAAGAACCCAATAACTCCACAATTCCAAACTTGGATAAACTTCCTTAGTGGACTAGACATGAGGATGGAATACCGCAAGGGCGACGAAAACACATTAATGCAGACGCAATGTCGAGAAATACATGTGAACTATGTGTACAATGTCAGACAATGCACGATGATGCTAAAAAAGGAAAAGTTAAAACTAGAATCCTTGCCTTAACTGAAGATTCAGAAGAGTTCATTTGGCAGACGAATGATAAAGAAATAGAACAGATTAAAGAAAATATTAGAATGGGAAAGACAAAAGAATGGCTTCTAAAAAACAATATCGTAACGACAAGAGATAATAAATATTGGATCCCTATGAAGAAGAGAACAGACTTTATAGAAGATATACATAAAATGTTATGCCACACAGGAAGTAAGAAAGTTTACAATTACATAAAAGATGACTTCCATATGTATGAAATGAGACAACAAATAAAGAAAATCGTACAAAGTTGCACAAACTGCCAGAAAAGGAAGACACTGACGGCAAAAACGAAAGAGAAATACATTAAACAATCTGCCGACGAACCATTTCAAAAAATTTACATGGACTTTTGCGGACCATTCAGAAGGACTATGAATGGATACCTTTAGCAATGGAATACATTTTAGCAATAATCGATCAATTTAGTAGGTACATCAGCTTGACCGCATTGGTACATCAAGACGAGAAGACTACACGAAAGGTAATATTAGAGAAATGGATTTGGAAATTCGGACCACCAAAAGAGATACACGTTGATAGAGAAAAAACTTTCGAATCAGCACTCTTTAAAGAAACGACGAAGAAATTTAAGACGAAGATAGTCTATTCAAGCTCTTATTACCACAACACTAACGGGACCATAGAAAGACAATTCAGAACAATAAGAGACACCATAAATATACGATTAAAGGATGAAATGCATAGAGATTGGGTAGAAATGTTGGCAGAAATAGAATTCATGTTAAACGGTACAATTCAAGCAACAACAGGAATATCTCCAGCCGAGATAATTTTCGGAAGAAAACTAAGGCATTGGTGGAAAACTATAACAGAAAGAAAAAGTGGAGAAAAAGAAAATAAAAATATAACTGAAACAAAGCGAATATTTCAGGTCGGAGAAAAAGTCTTGATAAAGAAAATTAACCCATCAAAAGATGATGACCGTTATATGGGACCAGCTAAAATTATTACACGAAAGAAGTTATGAGATACAACTAGAGGACGGCAGGATCCTGATCAGAAATGTAGAATGACTAAAGCCATTTAAACCGAGGGGAATATGAGGAATATTTTAATTTGTTTGAATGTGTAAATGTATGGATGCTGTATGTTGATTTAAGTATGTTGAATTTAGAATGGTGATTCTCCCACCCAGATGGAAATTGGTATTTTTTATTTAAATTTAAAGTGATTGACTATTCGAACACAATTAAAATTAAGTTTAATATTTTTTAGTAAAATTTAAATTAAATGCATTTTTAATAATTTGATGACATTTTTATAATTTTAAGATTTATTGAAAAATTGTAAAAATTATTATTTTTTTAATTAATATTTTTAGAGGCTAAATATTTTAAAAAAATAATTTAGAAAAACAGTTCGAATAATCATGATTAAAAATAGAAATAAGAAAACCAATTAGCAGGATGACAAACGATGAAAGACTTTCTGAGAGTCATAATGACTCTAAATGTGATTGTAATAAACATTCAAACGAGACTTGTTTAATGTTCTTAATATGAAGGTTATTGCGTAAATTTATATATCAAGCTGCTACAAAAGTTTTTTTTATGAAATTAAATAGTTTTTTTACAAATTAATTTTACAATTAGATGTTTATATAAATGTAAAAATTAATTTTATTGTGTTTAGAATATTTTTAAGAATACATAATAAAGATTTAGTTTAAATAAAAATTTCAACAAATAGTATGGGTTTAATAATAAATATTTTTAAAATTTTATAAGTTGATTGCATCTTATTTAAATGAAATAACTTAATCTTATAGGTAATAAAATTTTATAAAAGCATTCTAAAAATAATAAAAAAGTTTTAATTAAAAAGAAATGTGAGAAGTGGTTGCAAAATCAATATCAGAATTCATTTTTAACTCCAAAATTTATTTATTATAAAACAATTTTCAAACAAATTTTTCAACTATTTCTTTAATTCATAATTAATCCGCCAATCTCTATTTTCAAATAATTTCTAAATTATCTCAAATTGAAATCAAAATAATATTTAATTTTTAAAACATATTTATGAAAATTAATAATTTACATATATTTAGTTTTTAATGGGAATATTTATTTTTTTTAATTTGTTGTTTATTTTAGCCTTTTATATTGTTTTTAAAACTTTGTTTTTCAAAGGAAATATTATATTCTGTTTTTTAAATTTTGCATTTTTTTATAAAAAAACATGTAATTTATTTTTAGTATTTTAAAATTTTTAAAAATACTCTATATTTAATATTTAATTGTTTTATGTTTAAAATATTTAATTTTTAATCTTATCCTTAATTGCTTCTAAAATTTTTAACAAAATTCAAATAAAATGAATATTTTTTTAAATACTGTTCTATATGTTTTCTGTTTTAATCCATTCAATTTGCTAAAATAATATTTTAAAAATAATACTAAATAATATTTCAAAATATCAAATAATATTCTAATATTACAAAATAATATTTTATACAGAATATTTTCAAATTCAAAGTTAAAATATTTAATTATCATTTAATTTTTTAAATTTTCAGTTTGATTTTCATTCAAAACAATTTTTTAAAACTATTTAAATTTTGATCAGCGAACTAAATTAATAACCGACTCATAAGAAAAGTTCAAAAATATGTTATCGAATATAATAAATTATTTTTTTAAGTTTTTACAAATTCATTGGATTTTATTTAATGGAATAAATTAGTTTTATTTGTCATATAATTTTATAAATGCATTTTAAAAATAAAAAAATTTGAAGTAGTAAAAATCCAATAATAAGTTATAAAATATAATAAATTATTTTTTAAGTTTAAAATGTTTTTTTACAAATTGTAAAGTAAAATAAAATTTATGAGGCGAGACGAAAATTTTAATTATCGAAAATTTGTTTGAAAATTTCGAGTTGTGACATTAATAAAAAAATTTGGTGTTGAATTATGAGTGTTGAAACTGATAATAATGAAAGTGGAATAAACGCTACTTACAAAGACGTTGGATGATTTGAGTATTTCAGCTCGATACTTTGATAGTAACCCAATAAAATTAGGCAGTGTCCAAATCATTGTGCAAATCGATGAAAGCTACGGAAAAATCATGCGTTTTTGGAATTGTGGAGATAAGTTTAACACCGTGTCAAAAATACATGGAAATTCTTAATGATCGTAAAGCCGAAACTTTAATACCGATTATTCGAAAAGTGTGTAGAGCGGGAACAATTATTCATTAACCCAGCATGGATTCAATCATAAATCTGTTAACCACAGTTTATATTTTGTGGACCATGTTACTAGTGTCCATACTGAAGCTATCGAATCATATTTGAATAAAATGAAAAAGCGTGGCAAGTCAATGTTGGGAAACAAGAAAATCATATTTTTAAAAAAATTTAAATAGTCCAAATATTGGGTCCATTTTTTAATGGATCCCATTTTATACATCCAAAATTTGTCATTTTTCTCAAAAGAATAAATAATTTTCAAAAAAGGAATATTAATTGTTTTATTTTTAAATCAATTTTTTGACAAAATTTATTTTTAACAAAATTAAATTCGATTTTCGATTCTTACAGACTCGCAAATACTCGATAAGGGCGAATGAATTTAAAAAGAGAGTTTTAATTTGACCGAATTACTGCCTCTAACGATAATTTGCTCTTGTTGGTTTACGAAATTCACGTGAAAAATTTTCTAATAACGAAATTAAAAATGTCTTTAAAATGGAAACTATAACGCGATAACAATGTAACACTGCGAATGTCATGCAAAACGTATTTGTAAATAAATATTTCCGTTCTGTTTTTTTTAATTTGTGGGTCAGCGGATTGATTCTACTATCCACGAAATGACATTTCTTACTTTCAGAAATGTACCCCAGGATAAATCAGGTGAAGTTCTCAAGTAATTTAAGACAGTTTACGTCTATCGTAACGATGATGGACGTCCTATATCCAATTACAACCCTGATAACGTGTTTTCATGCGATAAAATACAAGTGACATTTGATAGTTACCCTCCTTTTTTCAGCGCTGATACTTGTCTTCCTTTCGCTATACCTCATCCGAACATCGAGTTGATCATCTATCTGTTGTAAACATTTACTGTCTTCTGTCATTTCGGGATGACTACCTTTGTCCTTCTGTTCCTATATCCGATCTTGTGTACATTCTTTCGGGTTTCGAGGTATTGTTTTTCAGTTTTATGCTACGTTCCTCTGCTCTGTTGCCTGGTTTTTCGAACCTTTGACATTGTCTTCGGATGTGGCCTTTTTTACCACGTCCAAAGCAGTTGACTTCTCGCTTCTTCTGGTATTGGGCTCCCACATGACGCACTTTATTACGATTCATATAGGTTCTCTGTTCTATATTCTGTCAATTCTACATCGATGCTTTACTATATATCTGTGTTTTTACGCTGTACAGCACTAACGTAAGATAGTTTTAACACCCTGATCTGCCTCATTTTCACCTTAACTTCGTCTATATTGTTGATAATTAACTTTACCTCTTGCTTTTCTTTAATATCTCTCATCTTTATTTCTTTTTTTAGTTTCATCATCGTTATTTAAATTTAGTAACAGGCATTTTCCCACTTCTTTGATTTTCCATTGAAAAGATATTATCATCTCGACCATCTTTCTACTTTTGACGAAAATTTCTGCCATTGTCTCCGTTGTTCTTCGGAATTCTGCCATTTCTCTGAGTGATGTCATTTGGGATTTTTCTATTGAAAAGCCTCCCGTAATGCAGCATCAAATCGTTTTTCTGCCGGTCTTGTGTACTCGTATACCGAAATTAAATCCCGCTAAAACAATGTCTCTTCCAACGACTCTTTCAATCTTTCTGGTATTCTCACTACTTAAAAATATCTAATATGACTCGTGAAAAATTCGTCTTTATCATCATACCGTTTGAAATGTTCGGGAATTAATTGGAATATCCCTTAGTTTGATTTCATGGCAAAGGCCGCCATGTTAGATTAAATTGGTTTATCCACAGGGAGAGAAAACGAATCATACTTAATAAATTTTATTTTGAACCAGGAAAAATACTTAGAAAAATTCAGATTTTTCACGTCCCACCAAATATGAGAGCAAAAACAATTATTACCAGTTTTTTTAAGAAACGAATTTTTGTAATTTTTATCGAACTTAAAAAGGAAACAAATATATCATTGATATTTGATTTTAATTTAGTTTTGTGAAATTTAGTTGCTTTTCCGATTCTAAATCCTTCTAATCTTTAATAAATAATCTTAATGACCCTTGATTTTCAATTTTAAAATTTTATCTTTCTATATTTGTATATTCAAAAAATTTCCTCTCGGCTTTTAAGCTCCTAAAAAGTCAGACGGAAATTATTGATCAAGATGAATTTTATGCTGTAATTGTTTAATTCATACACTTTTGAATTGGTTAAATATTGAATTTTTCAAATACTAAACATCCAAATGGTATCAATATTCACAAGTTTTAATGGTTGTTCATGATACCACTCCTATAGTATCACTGTTTTTATTAGGAGTCATCTTCTACTTTAAATTTTAAAGCTGTGAACTCTTGTAGGTAAAATAGTCACTTTACCAAAGACCTGAACATAAAGAAACAAAAAATATAATATAAATACATTTATTACTAATTAAACATTCGATCTTATGATTTTTAATATTTATCTTGTTACACTGGAATTTCAAAAACATTATTAAAATCCTTAAAAATGATAATTAATCATGAAATTCAATTTCAAAAACAATTTTATTCAATTGTCACATGCACAAATTAATAAAATATGCGTTCCATGAATAACTGAGTTGAGCTAAAATGATTAAAAAATGTGTTTCATGTATTCAATAATATCTTAATTTATTTATTAGGTGTCCATATATTATGTAACGCTCAAAGGAAAGGAGGGGGTCGAAATTTTGTACACGAAACATGACAGGAAGAAGGGGACCCCTTTTCGAGTTACGTATTACACAATCCGAATAATATATTGTGTGATGTATTTCACACCAAGTGAAATAGAACATCAAAGACATTCGTTATATTATATAGTAATACAGTGAAAATATACAAGGACGTCATCTAAATGGTTTGTCTGTTTTAACTTACGACTTTCAAGAAACACGACCAAACTTTTATAATCGCATGGAGTTTGTATGTTTCGAAAGCATTAAAATCAGAAATTTTATACTTAACCGTTTTTTTGGGATTTTTCTATTGAAAAATCTCCCGTAATCCTGCATCAAATCATTTTTCTACCGGTCTCGTGTATTATTATTACTTTATTATTACTATTAGTATTATCATGTGCCTGGCGTTTTTTATAATATATAAACATTAAAAATAAAATTTCAAAAATTAATAATGATTATTTTTTGTAGTAAAATATATTCACATTCACAATAAGAAATCCAACTTTTTGTTGAGATTCTGTAAATATGAAAAATATAAAATATATAAATGAGCGTACCTGTTGTCCTAAATAAAAAAATTCAAAAAAAATAAATCAATCAAATAAAAAGGACGGATAATCCCATTTTAACCTTCCCTTTGTTTGAGCAGGTTGCTCAGGGACGCGAGGCGGTTAATTGAGATAATAATAATAAAGAAATATATATATAAATCTTAGTAAATATTTATTATTTTTCATTAATCTTAATTTAATATTTATTTATAACATTATTAATTTTATCTTTATTTGATTTTATTGTATTATTATTACTATTATTATTAGAATTAAAATTAGTATATTCCTTTACGGCGAGTTTTTCCTTCCCCCTCAGGGATCCATTCATTATGAGGGTACTCCTGATTTTGGCGGAAAAATTCGCCAAAGGATTGTCTAAATAAAATTTATAATTATTATTTGATTATTATTATTTTTATTATCATTATTATTACAATTATTTTATTTATAAATTATTATTATAATTGTATCATTAATATTATTATTATTATT
>MQRK01247976.1:0-10234 GCA_001938485.1 Girardia tigrina
ATTATATCATTTTTAATTTTTTAAAATATTTAAAAACACATTAAAAAATATTTTATTTTTAAAAACGTTTTTGATTTTTTAATAGTTGTTTTACTATATTATTTTTAATTTTAAAATATTGAATAAGCATATTAACAAAAAAATATTTTAGCCTTTAAATTAAAAAAATAATAAACTATTCAGGTGAGATAAAAATTTAAATTAACTACTCATACGCAGTTTTAGTTTTTATATTAACCTGTTAAATTTTTTAATTGAAAACAATTTTTACTTTTCGTATTTTCCATATTCATTTATATTTGACTCGAACTGTTTAAATAATTTTTTAATATGCTTTTCAGCATTTATAAGATGATGAATTCTTTTATCAAAGTCTGCATAAGATTGAGCTCCACTGAGATAGAAATGTTGTATTGAAGTCCTTGCAACACCAAAGTGATCATTATTGAGTTCCTAAAAATTATTTGAATTATAAATATAAAATATATATATATATTAAAACAAATAAATAAAATTAAATATTACGGAACCAAAAAGTTTTATAGTTTGAAAATTTTGTGATAGCTCAATTATTCGCAATAAAGAATTAACAATAACAATTTGGAGAACATTATAAACCTTGGGCTATCCTTTTTACTTTATATTAATATACTAGGTTGGGGGAAAAGTTCGTAGTGTTTTATATTTTCCTTTATTTTATAATGATTTGTTTGCTGTTTATCAAAGTATTCATTCAATATAACTCTTTCTGCTATAAAAACTATGTTGATTGTATTTTTGAGTTATTTAATTTTTTACTAGTTTTGAGGCTTAGAAAATCAACATTTTCGACAACTGCTCTTCTTTGCTTTTCATCGAGGTAAAAAAGCTTCCGAAGCTTTCCGGGACATTTGCGACGCATATGAAAAAACGCATACGATAATCTTTTTATTTTAATTTTTGTTAACCAATCTAGTACCCTGTAAAGGAGAAAGATTGAAGTTTGATTTTCAGATATCACTCGCTCTAAATTGATATTGATTTGTGTTGATTGAGTGTGCTTCAAAAATTGGATTTAGTGATAAAGTTTCGAGTTCAGTTTTGTGCTCAAGTTGTCATTTGCTAATAAAGTTTATTAAAAGGAATTGCGGTCATTCTTCATATATTATTGTTGGAAGAAACCTTTAGGTCGATGCGGTAAAGTCGCCTCACCAATCAACTGTCATGAAATTCCAACCATTGTGTATAATCTATATGTTGATAATATCTGAGTTAGCACCACTTTAATTATGACATATATCACATCAACACCAATAAGACCTGCGCAAGCTTGACCAAAGAATACGAATCTTCCCCAAATTCTTTTCATAGTATTCATGGTTGCTCTCTTATAATGATCAATAATCAAAAATTGTCATAATTAACTTGACCAACGCCTCCTGGTAATACAGTATCTACAATTTCAATTACAATTCTTTCTCGTTTTGATGGAAATAATAAATTTCTTCGAGCATCCTCTACCTCTTCAGATGAGTATATTCCATTTGATGACATTTGGTTCAAAGACGTAAAATAATTGAATACTCTAATTTAGTGAGTTCTAATTTTTCCACATTCTTCACTTCTTTATTATTTGGTAATGATATCCATGTATCAGGATTTATTCGATATAAAGGAGCTACAATTTCATCACAATTTAAGACTTTTGGTTTCGTACCATTTTCGACTAAAACTCGAGTTATAGGTTCAACATATCTCAATTCTCATTGAAACATTACAGGAAGCTCATTTGTACATACATTATTTTAAATCAATTGAACTGCAACTTCCTTACATTTATAAGTAAACATAGCTTCTCCCAATACACCGTTTTCTGAAATTAGCATTGGAGCGGCTAAATTTGGATTTGTGAAGATATAATCATAAACGATTGCCGAAAAATTTTCTATTTAGTTTACAATCATTAATATAACTTCACTATACATAGATTCAATTGTAAATTGATTAAAATGAAAAGCAAAATTGATTTTGTTATTTAAATATTGAGTTATTTTTACATCTGCATTTTGTACTATTCCAGCATAAGGAATTATCTCTTTTGATACATATAGACCTTTATATTTTGTCGTATAAATCATTTTTCCACAAAGAGTTTGTTGATCCTTTCTAATAAATCTCATTCCATCTGAAGTAAGAGAGGACATTAAAACTGTCGCCAATTTCTTTTCCAATACAGAATACGCTTTTCTTGTTTGGGCCCTTTTTGGCTTTAATATATCATGTCTTTCACGAATTTGCATACCTTGTGCTTTAGTAAATTCTGCTGATTTAAAAAATGCTAAATTACAATCTTTATAATTGACTTTATATAATAATACTGATTCTCTAGTCTGGCAACTAGTTTGCTGAAAGTTGCAAAAAGGATGTGACTGCAATTTTCCTGTAGCTTCATCAAATATACCATCAAAAGTTCTTAATTCTGTCTGATATTCTTCTAAAATCATTATCTTTTGTATTATCTTTACTCCCAATTTTACAGCTTCTCCTTCGCAATCACCATTGGCTTCCATTGTACCTTTCCTGATAACAGATTCTCTCATTATTGATCCAACTTTTGCAGCTAATTTTAATGTTTCATCAAATTTTAATTCTTTAGTATGAAAGGCTGCCTCACAATTTTCGGGTAATATTTTTACTGGCTTTGGTATGGCATCAATCTTAATCAAAGAAGTAATGTGACTCCATCTTCCACAATGAAATACATAAGTTGCTTTTTTCACAATACATTCTCTCACTTTTGCTCTACGAAATCCTGATTCTTGATACAAATGATACAATACATTAACCTTTTCTTCAATATGTAACGGGTAAGCTTCCGTACACTCAGCAACATCTAATAGCGAATACGTTTTTCCCACTTCAGTTTGTGAACAATCATATGAAGAGGAGTATTAAATGTACGAGGTCGTTTAATTTGAGCTTATACGTAATTGACATACTTTATAATGATGACTTGTATACTTAGTTGATTGATTACATAAGATATCATCTCCACCACCAAAGAAATCTTTCAGGACATGGACATGATAAAAATTTGATATCGGCAGGGAGAGAAATGTTTTAAAATGTTTGCTGTTTTAAACGAAAATTTTACACGAAAATCAATGATGCTATTCGGGCCCCTGCAGATAATGTTTCAACTGAAAGACTTAAATAATATTTAAAACTGCATGGCCGTCAGGCATATTATCCCTTTAAGAAGCTGCCGTTGACAAGCCTTGTGTTGTGGTGTGTGGCGTTTAAAACATGTAAACATATCTTGGGAAACTGAGTCGTTTGGCTTTGAGCCCCCAGGTTATCGGTAACCAACCATAAAACACTATCATACTAATACAACCTCTGCATATACATTTTAATTCCTACTCTCTCAATATCTATGACCACAACTTGCCTCTCACCCAGCATACCATCTGCGCGCAGTGATAAGTGATCAGGACCTTCCAGGTTCCAGATCTACACAGGTTTAAGACCAGATAGACCAGATCAGCCCTAATGGGTATGATGTGATGTTAAATTAAGACGATTTTTATTAATGTAGTAACCCCATGATACATTGTGTCGACCCCAACTACTTTATGTTACATTTTACTATGTTGAACCCCCTTAGCGGGTATAATAGCTATGACAACATTTCATCTTTTATTATTTTAATCATTATAAAATTATTTACAAATATATGGGCTCGAATACCCTGACGCAGATCCTCCATTCATGTGTATGATTTTAGTGTCAAGATAAAGAGTTATAGAAGAAGAAAGAAATGCTAACAAAATTTTAAACTAATCAGTGCATGCAATATTTTATAAACAACACATTAACAACTCATATAAAAATTTTATTTCGAAAAACATTTAACTACATTGTCTATGCTCTTACGGAGCCTTTGTCGTTTTCGCCTATTTACATAGTCCTCTCTGTAGTGTATCACCTTCTTTTTTTGGCAAGTAGAGCTTTTTTTATGAATTTTTTACTTATTTTTTGTGATTGTGTAAAGCTTTCTATTTTTTTTGTTACATGTCACATTTTGTTTTATTTTATACAATGTGTATTATTTTTTTCATTTATTTTTTTTACTACTTTTGTTTGTCTTCACGCAAATAATTCCATATATTTGGAACATTGCCAATGACAATAATTATTTAGAAATTAAACGATCGATAAAATCGATCAGAATTATTAATTCGAAGTTGGAAATAATTATATGATTAATGCGATCGACAATTTAAAGCCAGTTGGCAAAGAAAAACAATTTCGGATCGCTAAATAAACTCCCAGCTCGCGATTTTGGTGATCAGTAATTTTTAATTGCGTGACCACACTCTGAGCTCGGGAACATTCCAGAATCTCGAATCTATTCGCTCGGTATTAGCACAGAACAAAACAAGGAAGATCCACACGACAAAAGAATTAATTCTTGCCCGAAGACGAGAGGAAGTATCCCCACACTATTACACTCAACTCAACGTTCTCTACATATCTTGACTGAATACATCTACGACTGACCAAAAGATCCTTTTTGAAATTGAACTTTAAAAGTAATTAACATTATTTTTTTTCTTGAATCAAACTTATTGTTACTTGTTCTTTTTTTGTGATCCCATCTCCTTGTGATTTGTTGATTAACTTGCTTTCACTTCCGCCTGTTAATTAATGTATATAATTATAATCTTTGTAGTTGATATATCCTTCTTATTTGTTTGTATTAAATTACGAGATTGCGTAGACGAGCTAGTGACGATCTTTGACTCATTAGCTCGTTTCCGTAATACTCTCCTCGATAATCCGCTATACACCATTGAGTCCCTAAGGTGCGCGACTCTTTCACTTCGTCGGCCCTTAACTTTTCTCTCATGCGGATCTGCAGCTGCTCAAAGTATAATCACTCGAACTCTCGTATGCGACTCTCCATTGGTACGCCTCGTCTCACTACGCAAGCGTATTCATCAGGTTTGATGGAGGCTTCCTTAGTAACCTTTAACTCCATCGATAAGCGCTCCATGCTATCTCGCAGATTCAATATCTCTTGGCGATCTGTCGCCCTGGCTTTCTTTAATACTCTGTTCTCTTGCTGTAATCTTTCAATTGTTCTCTTAGCTTCTCGCAATTTTATTTCTTGTATCATCTAAAATTATAACAGTTATGATATGAGCTGTTGACCTATTATTTAAGCCTTATTCTACGTGAGCGGTCATGAAAGATAGCAGTCGGATTCCGAAACTGCCTTCCGGTATGAATTCTTGAGCTTTGCTGTCACTCAGAGACTTCATAAACCGGGGACTTATTCTGGCCGCGCTAAAACGCATGCCGGAACTAGCCTTCAAGAATTTATATTGATCTGATTTTAGGGATTTTAGATACCGTCCTACCCGAGGGTATTCGAGCTGAGATAAATTATCATAAAAAATATTTAAAATAAAATAAATGATTATAAAATATTTATAATTGGGTAATACAAGGATTTACATAAATGATAAAAAAACATAATTAATAAATAAATCGGGTGACCGACCGCTTCGGTAAAATAAATTCAAATGTTCGGGACCCGAGAGAGAGAGTAGTCCATTACTTTCTCTCTCGGACGCGAAAATTTTAACAATACCAACCTAATAGATTTTTCCAAATGCGCTTGCCAAAAGTTGTCTCAAAATTAAGTGTTTTAAGTCTCAAACTTTATTCAAATTTGATTCTCAAAAATATTCAATTTTTGTTTCTGAATTTTAAGTGTGATTTTTGTCAAAAACTGTTCAGTATTTATACTAGGATTTCAGTCTAAAACTGTCGCGTGTTGAATCCTAATTGGTCCACGTCGAGTTCCAAAACGCTGGATCCAATTCTGTGAAAGCACGGGACTTCCAAATTTAGTGACTGCCAATTTTAGCAACTTTTAGAAAATCTGAATCATGCTGATTCGGCGATTTTCTAAGTCTAAAAGTACGTTTATTTTATTTTTTGTTTTAATTTTAGTAATTTTATCATTTTTTCCAGCCTGTTTCCGGACCTTCGGATTGCTCTTGTTTTATCGGACCAAATGTATCCCATCGGTGACGATGTCCTGCGCGCGCACTTCAAACCGCGTTTCCGGATTCCAACGGAAAGTAAGTTATATTCGCTTTTTCCGTTTGACCTTTAACTTTTTATATATTTTAATTCGTTTTTTACCTCACGGAGCCAGCATAATGCATCGGCCCGCCTCTGTGACGATCCGGAGGAGAGTTGAGGATCTATTTATTTATTATATTCATGTAAATTTGACTTTAACTCTTTCTGGAAATTTTTGATTTTTAGGTGAAATTTTCGATTTCATTTTTCAGGATTTTCGGTAATTGCGTCTCTCCGTAATCCTCACATTAATCGATTATGTGTTTTGAATTATCTTCTAATTTGGCCGATATTCGTTATGCGCGTGATTTCCTGGGATTTTATTTTTCACCTCAATTTTCGTCGGAATTTCGTGCGGAGTTCGATTATTTCCGTTAATCTGTTTATTTCTGATTTTTGGTAATTTTTCCAGATTTTTCCCGCATCTAATTCATTCCGTTTGATACATTTCGATTTATAATTTATTGCAGCTTCGATGGATATTTATCATTATTATGTTTTTACAGCTTTTTACGTTGCTCCAGATCGATTGGAATTTATTTCAGTGGCGTCCACATAATATTGGACTCGTTGATTGATTATTTTGAATGATTTTCGATTTAATTGATTCTTTATGTTTCTTTTCGTATTTTTGTATTTTCGCTGCATATTTTTTCATAATTTCTATCGCATAATTTTTATCATAATTTTTAGAAGTTTTTTCCGCTCTGATCGATCGATTTTCATTCATATTTACGTTTTTTGATCACAATATTACAATAAAATACAATTTTATTAATTTTCAATTATTTTCATTCGAAATCTTGGTCGATTAGTATTGATTATAATGTTTTCGCATCTTGTTGATTTTTCTACGATTTTTCCGATTATTTTATGAATTTTTCGTCTTCATTTTGTGAAATTTTCATCGTTATTTCTCTATTTGGCGATGTTCCAATTTATACTATTTTTGTATTAACTCGTTATTTTCTCTCGTTTTTTGATGCGCTTATGATCTTTTATTACCTGTTGGTATTTTACGAGTATTTTAGTGATTTTTCCGACTATTTTGTTTGTTTATTTCATCCAAATCCATTCATTAATCATTATTTATTGATTATTTATTTATTATTTTTACTTCGATTTTGCTATTTTTTCTGTGAATTCTTAACGGATTTTCGTAATTTTTATTTTGTTTTGCTCGTAAAATTATTTGGGAATTTGTCATTATTTTTGTGGATTTTTATCTATTCATTTGCATGCGTTATTCTGATTTTATTGATAATTCGTCCGTAATTATTTACTTTTTCGCCAATATTTGCACTTTTTATCCCATTTATATACATTTTAGCACTTTTTATTACTGATTTGTTACAATTCTTATGTTTTTTGTGTGATTTCTCTTGTTTTTCATGCTTTGCGATATTTCTGATTATTTTGTTTAAATCGATACTTAAATTTTATATATTATATGTTTTATCTTAAATTTTGATTCTAACGCAACACTTGTGAGGGAAAATTTTGAATATTGTAAGTTTGTTCTTTGTATGCAGTTTAGATTTGTGACTCTCCTACTCAGATGGGATTGATATGTTTATTGATTGATTATTTAACTCTAATGAAATTAATTTAATTATATTAATTTTAAGTACTAATTAATTTAAGTTTTATAATTATGAATTTTTATAATATTTTTAGTAAACGATTTTAACTTATTAAATTTAATATATTTTAAAAATTAATGTTTATATAAAAATTACGTAATGCCTTTTAATCCAATAAAATTATGAGATTAAAAGTTAATATTAAAAAATTTTTTTTTAGAACTGATTGCTTTTTTAGATTCTTTTTCGAACTTTTTTTAAAAAAAAGAATAATCCCACAGGGAATTATAGGAAGTTTTAGAGTATATACTAAGATCGGAAAATAATTCAATTAAATATTTTCGTTGAATTTATGGTAGATTATTAGAAATTTTTAACAATAAAAAACATTTTTAGAAAATCAAATTTATTTATCAATTTCTGAATAGCTAGTTTCCGAATACTCCTCACCATCAAGAACCTGATGATTTATACTAGCACAATATTTTGTTCTAAATTTGATACTAAATTGTACATCTTTTGCAATGAGAAAGTGGGAAATTATTAGAAGTGGGGAATTATTCTCGAGAAAAAAATTGAACAGAAAAATATCTGTACCGGGGAATTATTAAAAGTTTTAGAGTATTATGAATATTAATTAGATTAAAAATTTAAGTTCCACAGAAGAAAATTACCAATACTGTTTTGCCTTCATTCACTACGGGTGGTAAAGGAATGTTTCTCGCTCTCTCGGAAATATTTGTTTTCGGGATTGAAGTTTCACCAAATTTCAAACAAGGAATTCATTTGGACAAGAATCGTTTTCATTTGGAGTTATGATAAATTCTTCGGTCAAGTCCATATCAACTGGAAGGATGTCATTGCTTATCATTGAACAACCCTTTTTTTATTTTACAACAATGTGGAACGCCGACGATCATGGACAAAACGTTGTGAGCCTGCCAAAACGATCCCAAAAGCGGAAATTCACCAAAAGAAGGTTATGCTTTCCGTCTGGTGGGATTTTAAAGGAATTGTGTTTTTTGAACTCCTTCCGAGGAATGAAACCATCAATTCAGACAGATATTGTGATCAGCTGGAGAAATTGGCTCATTCATTTCAACAGGAACGTCCTAAATTGGTAAATCGAAAAGGGGTTGTAGTTCAGCATGATAACGCAAGACCGCATACAAGTTTGACCACTCGCCAGAAACTCTTATCGCTGGGTTGGGAGGTTTTGCCGCACCCATCGTATTCTCCAGACTTGGCCCAATCGAATTTTCACTTATTTAGATCACTGCAGAATTCCTTAAACAGAAAAACATTCGCCAGTGATGATGACATCAAATTGTTTCTAGTAATAAATCATTTCTAGTTTTCTAGTAAGTTTTCGTGATGTATTTTTTTAACATGTAAAAATTATTAGTTTGTGAATTTGTTTTTATAATAATCTGTTTATTTTTTTCATCTAGAATTATTGGGTTTTTCGATCTACTTAGAAATCTTTGCGACCAACTTGAAAATCTTTACAATCAATTTGGAAGTTTTTCCATCAATATAGAAATTCTTGCAACCAATATAGTAAGTTGTTAAATCAAATTGAGAATTTCTCGATCAAGATGAAAGTTATTGCAATCGAACTGGCAATTCATTCAACCAATTTGGAAATATTTTCAATCAATTTTAAAAGTTAAATTTATCTAAAATAGAATTTACCCATTGAACCTTAAATTTTTATGATTATAAAATTTCAAACGAATTCAAAGTTTCTCCATCAACTATTGTCATATTTCTTCTTCAGATCAATTTAGTTCCCAAAGCAAGAAATTGTGAAAGGACTATTGAATTAAGGGCTACTTATGCATCAGATTTTAGAGCTCTTGAAAGTGATAATGACGATGAAAACTCCATTTTTTTATTAAGAAAAATTTTATTAAGAACACCAGTATGACTTTTAATATTTTTATTATGTTTCAGAATGAATTAAAATTTTTTGTTAAAATTGTAAAATAAAAATTTTATATACGTAAAAAAATGTTTAATAAAAAATTATATATAGATATATGTATATTTAAAAAAAATGATGATAGACTACTTTTAAACAACAAAAAACGATCATCAGAATTTAGTGTTATTAATTTCAACGGATCGACCGTCATCATCAGACTGAATTAACAAAAACGCGAGTATATCATTGTTAATTCAGTCTGATGATGACGGTCGATCCGTCGAAATTAATAACAATAGTAGGGGAAAAATGTATG
Source organism: Girardia tigrina (assembly GCA_001938485.1). Lineage (NCBI taxonomy): Eukaryota > Metazoa > Platyhelminthes > Tricladida > Dugesiidae > Girardia > Girardia tigrina. Next base: position 9,965 of record MQRK01247976.1, read on the forward strand.
TTCTCCACCACCCCCCCCCGGGGGGGGGTAGTCCTTAGGTACCGTGGTTGCCATGGTTACGTAACTGGTTACTACGAGCGGTTTGCCATGGCAACGGTCGCGATCACCTTAGCAACGGTCGCGGTTACCATGGCAACGGTCGCGATCACCCTATTAGGGTGAGTCATAAGTTGTGGGGCACTCTTTCCAAAGTAATTATCTTTAATTACAACATGAATTGTCGAATCGATATTAATTGAATTTGTATATCGTAATAAAGCTCATAAAATG
>MQRK01247982.1:8375-19715 GCA_001938485.1 Girardia tigrina
CAGTGAAAATTTGAAGTTTCTATGTGGTCTAAATGCTGAGATATAGGCAAAAGTAAATGGCCCATTCTTGACAAGATGAAATACAGTGAAGGTATATGAAAAGTGCTTAAAAAAAAAAAATAAAATTATATTTACATAAGCTCTCCGCCTAAAAGCGGAGCGAAGTGTTTTTGTCTGTGTTTGATGTTAATTTTATTCTTCTCAAGTTAATTCTTGTTTTATTTCCGTTAATTTCAATTAGAGCTGTGTTATTTTTAATTATGTATACTTTATAAGGTCCGGTGTACCTGTTTTGAAAGTTTTTTTGTGTGTGGTTCTTTTACGAAGGCTTGTATATTGTTATAGTCGTATGTTAGGTTGTTGCTATATTGTGCGTTTTTGTTTTTTTTCTATAATTGTAGGTTTGTTTGTTATGCCTGTTAGTTTTTTCTAGTGGTGATTTCCTGTTTTTTTTCGTATGGTCTTATTATGAGTGCTAATAGTGTCTCGTTAAGGTTGTTGAGCTAGTTTCTGTTGTCTTCTTTTGTTCTGATTGTTTCTTTTAAAGTTCTGTGAAATCTTTCTATCTTGCCACTGGATTGGGGATTGTACGTGTTGTTCGTTGTTTGCTTATATTGAATTTCTTGTACAGTGTTTTAAACAGTTCAGATTCAAATTGTGCACCCTGGTCACTGATTATGTGTTTTGCTGGACCATATCTAGTTATCCATTCGTTTTCGATTTTATTAGCTACTGTTTCATGGGATATATTTTTTAATAGAATTACTTCTATCCAGTTGGTTTTACGATCTATTATTGTTAGTATGTATTTATAGTTTTTGTTTGGGGGTAACGGTCCTACTAGGTCTATGTGGATCGTTTCCATTTTATCACTGTCTGGATATTCAATGAGTTCTAATTTTGGTTTTTTTTGTTATTTTGTTAAGATTACAGGTTATACATTTGTTTATAAAGTTTTTTATGTCTTTTCTAATGTTTGGCCATATTGCTTGTGTGTTTGTATCATTTGATGAGTGGTTCGTAATGTCCAATATTATATCTTCTGTTTTTGTGGCATTTCTCAGAGTCATTTCTCTTCTTACTTCTCTATCTTCGGTGGTATTGGCGTACGCTAGATCTGAAAGTTCCTTTTTTCCTTGTTTTTTTCTCAACTAGTTTTTCAACTAGTTCATCAATCTTTTTAAATACTTCTGATGGATTTTTATCCCCGATTCTAATCTCTACAAGCTCTTTCATTATCTCTAAAATATTTTTCTCTTTTGAGAATGTACTTCTCATACTTGTTTCCCAGCTGCCTCTTTGTATTTTCTCATATTTGTTTATCGCTTCTGTGGTCATGAATGCTGTAACTAATATTGCTTTTCTTTCTTCCTTAAATCCGAAAATCTTTGAATATCTCTCAAAGCTTATTAGGAATTCTTCTAATTTTGCTTCCGACCCATCGAATGTCTCCGGTCCCTTGATAATTGATGTCACGTGGTTGTGTGTCGCCATATTAAGAACATTTAAACAAGTCTCGTTTAAATCTTTATTGCAATTACATTTAGAATCATTAAGACTCTCAGAAAATCTTTCTTCGTTTGCCATCGTTCTAATTGGTTTTCTTATTTCTGTTTTTAATCATGATTATTCGAACATTTTTTTATAAATTATTTTTTAAAATATTTAACCTCTAAAAAATTATTTATTAAAAATATTAATTTTTACCATTTTTTAATAAATCCCAAAATAATAAAAATGACATCAAATTATTAAAAATGCATTTAATTTAAGTTTTACTAAAAATTATTAAACTTAATTTTAATTCTGAAATTAAAGATATGAACTTATAAAATGATTATTTTAATTATTTTCGAATAGTCAATCACTTTAAACTTAATAAAAAAATACCAATTTCCATCTGGGTGGGAGAATCACCATTCTAAATTCAACATACTTAAATCAACATACAGCATCCATACATTTACACATTCAAACAATTTAAAATATTCCTCCCAATGCAGAAAGTAAGAAAGTATATAATTACATAAAAGATGATTTCGATATGTATGAAAAAAGACAACAGATAAAGAAAGTAGTATAAAGTTACGCAAACTGCCTGAAAAGGAAGACGTTGACAGCAAAAAACGAAAGAGAAACATATTAAACAATCTGTCGACGAACCATTTCAAAAAATTTACATCGAACTTTGCGGATCATTCAGAAGGACTGTGATTTGATACCAATACATTTTAGCAATAATCGATCAATTTAGTAGGTTCATCAGCTTGACCGCAGTGGCACACCCAGCCAAGAAGACTACACGAAAGGTACTATTAGAAAAATGAATTTGGAAATTCGGACCACTAAAAGAGATACACATTGGTAGAGGGAAAACTTTCGAATCAGCACTCTTTAAAGAAACGACGAAGGAATTTAAGACGGAGATAGTCTATTCAAGTCCTTATCACCACAACAGTAACGGAATCATAGAAAGACAATTCAGAACAATGAGAGACGCCATAAATATACGATTAAAGGATAAAATGCATATAGATTGGGTAGAAATGTTGGCAGAAATGGAAATCATGTTAAACGGTACAATTCAAGCAACAACTGGAATATCTCCAGTCGAGATGGTGGTGCGAGAACGGGCGCAGCATGGTGGCCGCGGCGCGTTGACGATGGGGGGTGGACTGCGGGACGCGGGGGGCTAAAATTCACTATCTCACCGGCGTCTGGTGAGTCCCAACGTCTGTCGTCCAATGGTCTCATCATTATCGTTAGCCGATCATTTCTCAAGGCACTGATTTTTCCGATCCCTTTCAATCCTATTGAATCAAAGCGAGTATTTCAGGACGGAGATAAAGTATTGATAAAGAAAGTTAACTATCAAAAGATGATGACCACTATATGGGACCAACTAAAATTATAAGGAAAAGACACGAAAGAAGTTATAAGATACAACTAGAGGACGGCAGGATCTTGATCAGAAATGTAGAATGGCTAAAGCCATTAAACCAAGGGGGATGTGAGGAATATTTTAAATTGTTTGAATGTGTAAATGTATGGATGATGTATGTTGATTTAAGTATGTTGAATTTAGAATGGTGATTCTCCCACCCAGATGGAAATTGGTATTTTTTTATTTAAATTTAAAGTGATTGAATATTCGAACACAATTAAAATAATTATTTTATAAGTTCATATTTTTAATTTCACAATTAAAATTAAGTTTAATATTTTTGGCAACATTTAAATAAACTACATTTTTAATAATTTGATGACATTATCATTATTTTGGGATTTATTAAAAAATGGTAAAAATTAATATTTTTAATTAATATTTTTTTAGAGGTTAAATATTTTAAAAAAATTCGAATAATCACGATTAAAAGTAGAAATAAGAAAACCAATTAGAATGACGACAGGCGATGAAAGACCTTCTCAAATTCGGTAAAATACAAAAATTCAAAAATCAAATTAAAAAAATTTAATACTTTTAAACATTGCAGCAGTTAACAGTTTAATTAAACAATTTTTTCTTAACTTCACGAATATGTTGAAAAATTACAGTAGCTGCTAATATAGTCCAGCCAGCAAAGGTTTAGTTCCTTAAACCGATATGAAAATTTTAAAAAAAGTTGCAAAAATCGTTGTTGCTTAAATAAGGGTTGCTTAAATCGCGATAGCACTGTATTTCTTTTTCGAAGGCAATTTTTAAATTTTATAGGTCAATTTCTTAAGTTAATAAAAGCTAATGTCTTATTTAATATCTGAAATGTCAAAAAAAACAATAAAAGAAAATTTTGTATAATTTTGAGGTCTTTTTTCAAGATTTTACGTCAATAACCTGAGGGTCCTGATCATTACTTAATTTTTATGTATAAATTCGTAATTATAAATATATAAACCATTTATAAATATTTTTGATTTACTGTGGTGCTCCATTCAGACGACCACAATAAAAAACCTGAATACTGAATTATTAAATAAACAGTAGTTTTAATAATATGAATTTGAGGACACAAATTCAAATTGTATTGAAATAAATCTTTTTATCGTCTCCATTATATTTTATTTCGTCGCACTCGGTCCAACAAGGCAGCGATTCAACCTCATCCATCAGATCGATCCGATCGAACTCGATATCACCACATCTCAATCCGCGGTGCACTATGATTACACTGTATATCCTTGACGGGGAAAGCCCGTGTCGTATGCGGGGACCGAGCGCACCGACTAAGATTCGAGCGGTTCCGGCAGTCTTTTGGCAGGTAACACGGTACGGGAAGCCGCGGCTGATCAATGCCTCCATCCAGCATTCTATTAGGAAAATTTAAATGATAAAACACTCAATATATCAATCGACCTTCACGGGGAAAAAAGACATAAATCGAAAAACTACATACATAATACAACACACTGAATGTTTCGAAATATTCCTGACAATGTTTTATGATTCACTTTATTGTTGTTTTCTACAATGTTTTTTTGCGGTACAACGCATTTATTAAAAAAAACACTTAGAATTAATTATATCAAACCTAAAAAGTTCTGTTGAAGAGAACTTTTTAAAAATTTTAAAAATTATCCTTGAAAAATCTTTCTCTTAACCGATACTTTTTATGTCTTAAAAATGTTCTTTTTAAGCCATATCTACTGTAATTAAAATATATTTTGACTATTTTTATATAATATACGAAAAACATCTATAAAATTATTTAAATATGAAATAAACAGATTTTATTCATTGAACTTTAAAAAAAAGCATGACTTAATTGAAAATGATTTACATATAAAAATATAAAAAAAAACTATAAGAGGTAATATTTATTTAGCTTCATTTTCTAGAAATTTTAAATATACATGTTTGACCAATTCGGCCGTATATGATCGTTCACATCGATCATCAATCATTCTCAAAACGAATACTCCATCATCCTTGAGATAAAGACTCACAAATTCTTTCAATTTCTGTTTATCAACATTGTCCAGGTCAGATTCACTCAGCAATTGTGAAATGAAATTTCGTTTCAATCTACTAATTATTATTTTTGTCAGCCACATAATGATTGAGATGACATTGAGAACAGTTAAAATTAATATTGACCCCCATGAGAATAAAACAAATTTTTCAGCATAAACATTGGAAGGAATTACACATTGATGGATTCTATTGATGGTCGTACCAGTAGTTACAATTTTATCTAAATAGCAAAGGGTATTTCTGGGAAACATTCTGGTTTCTTCAATAGTCTTTTGATTTGACAAAAGATGTATTATCAGAGTTGGAAAAGCTAACCAACTATTTTCCGTATAGCTGAATGACTTTTGAAATATTCGTAAAATAAATATTCCATTTATGGTATACATAAATTTTAGTAAAACGTACCAACTAACGAGCCAGGTACCTTGTCTTTTATTAAATGAAATGATAGTGAGATATTTTACTATAAAATTTCTTATTAAAACTCCTTTTCCTTTACGATATTCTCGCATAGCCGATACGAATATTTCGAATTTATCAGCAGTTTTAGGCATGAATTCACTATTGTACACATTTTCAAATTTATCTCCAGCGATTGCAGAATCTACGAAATTCATCAAATCGAATGCAGTTTTACCACGACAAACTGATGTCCATATAATTTCTGGAACAATAAAAATCAATCCATATATACCGATAATAATCGGTAAAAATTGAACGTAATAAATAGTGTAATGATCACGCAATGGTTTCCATCCTATTTCATCGCCTGGAAACTTATCAGTTGGCAACATAGAAATAGTTCCTTGAGCGTAACACATTGCGTTTGCGTACGCATCTCGAGCATAAGTCGAATCAGTCAAACAATAAAAAGGATGAATTAAATAAAAGTTTGACATTAAAATTAAGGATATAATCACTGAAAAGATAGGAACCGTTTTGAAATTCAGTTTATCTATCGAATCATGTAAATAGTCTGTTTTAAAAAATTTATATGATTCGTAATTCTTGACGACATCAGCTCCAATCATAGCAAAAGAATAAAAACTATTTTTAATATTTTAATGAACTATTTTCAAACAATTTTTCCAATATATTTTTTTAGAATTTTTGAGTAATAATTTTTTTTAATGCAAATTTAAAAACAATAATAACAAGAATAGTTTCTTAAATAATAAAAACAGTGAAAATAAATGCAACTTTATTTTAGATATTTTATTTTTTTTAAAAAATATATTAATTAAATAGCTTTAATTAAAATCATTTTTTTATTGTGAGAAAAATTGTATTTATTGTAAATTATTTTCAATTTAATACATTATTCAAAAGATCAAAGAAATAAATTCTTGAAAATAAAACAAATTTGCTGAATTGTAAATTTTTAAAATGGAAATAAATGAATGACTCTGTTTTAATTCTTTATGTTTTTTTGAGAAACAAACTTCTAATGATTCTAACCAAATTGTTGTTCTCTTTCTTTTAAAAGAATTTTCCATAAAAAGGTAAATTAAAATTATAAAATGGCTACCAAAGGCACCATTACAACATTCCGTAATAAAAATTTTAGTGTTTCGTAATTACACAATTTATTTCAAAATTTAAAAATAAATCATAATAAAGAAAAAATAAGCAATAAATATTCATTAAAATCTTCCCGGTTTTTTAATAAAAATAATAAAACGATTTATGAAATGAATGAACGATGTATTTGTAAAAAAAATACCAATTTCAAATTCAATATTTATTAAAGCATATTTTATAAAAATAATTTTTAAAAAAATAAAACTAAAGATTTAAATTTTATGAAATTAGATAATTTCTTTTATAATTAAATTTTCTTTCAAATTACGGACTTTCAAATTTTTACAAAATATTTAAATCAATTTACGAAAAATAATAAAATTTATTTATTAATTACAAGACTTTTAAGATTTCCTTAAATATTTTTGCCTTTTCTATTTTTCTCACATTTCTAATATTTAAAGGGATTAAATTGACAACCTTTGAATGCTTTAGTATTTTAAAAGTAAAATTAAATGGTTTTCGATCTTTAATAAAAGTCTTGCAATCATTAATAAAACTGTTTCATTCTTTATTGAAACTGTTGTAATCACTTATAAAATTATTTTAATCATTAATTAAAATTTTATTATTGTATTTGCCCTTCATTGTATTTTATATTAATATTTTACATCATTTTATATTTCAATTAAAAAACATGTTTGTATTAAAAATATATGCAAGAATTGTGTTTTTAAACACATTTTAAAACACAATCTATAAAATAATTAACGTTTACTTGAAATTTTTATTATTTAATTTTTTATTATTTCGAGTTTGCACATTTTAATTCAATTTTTAATCATGATAAATAATTTATTATCGAGTATTTGGAAAATTAATCGTTGAAGTTTATTAATGATTAAAATAATTTAATTAAAGATTGCGACAAATTTATTAAAGATCGAAAAAACCGTACATATTTTTTTAATTAGAAACTTAAAAAATATTTTTTTGTTTTAAATATCAATTAAGATTTTAACCCTGTTCACACGTAAGGCCACATATGGGGCCCAAATTATTATGATACATTTATTATCTTGAATAATTTCACGTTATTGTAGTGAGTTTATTAATTAAAATTCTCGTTATTTACCTTATAAATTAACAACTGTAATGAATATATTTTTTTAAAAATCAATATTTTGTAATTGTAAATTAAATTTTGTAAAGTGTGTTTGTGAATAAAAAATTTTTAATAAAATAATTCCGTGCATAAAAAACGATTTTTAAATTTAGTCAGTGTGAATAGGATTAAAAAGTTTATTTTAGACCTTTACATTTGCTTTAGTATTTTAAAAGTAAAATTAAATTTTAATAGGAAATTTAAAAAGTATTTTTTTTGTTTTAAATATTAATTAGGTAATTTAAAAAGTACTTTTTATATCAAAGGTTCCAAAACTTTTTTTACTCCTAGACCTCTTGCCATGATTTTCGATTTTGGGTAGACCCCCTACTAAGAAAAACAACAGACCCCCAATCTTTTCGCTCAAGTAGACCACTTTGGAAACCTATGTTTTAGACCTTTATAAAATAATTCAAATTTTTATTATTCAAATAAATCCTGTAGAATTCTTTAAACACCCTTTTAATTAATAATTCCACCAAAATATATTGAAACCATTTTTTATTTTAAATCATTAATTATAGATAACTCTAATAATATTATATTAAAATTAAACATTCTTATTAGAAATAAAAAATTTTTTTTAATATTATTTAATCATAATAATTAATGAAATATAAAAAATGTAAATAAATAAATTTCATAAATCATGCAATTCCATCGAAATCTTTATCAAAAATGTTAAATTATTTAAATTTTTAATTTTATTTAATCAATGTAATTATTAGATAATTTTTTAAAATTGAATCTTCTTTCTAATGACCAACTTACTTTAAAATTGCACCGAAATGTTTGAATCAAGTTACGAAAAATAGTAAAATTCATTGATTAATTACAAAACTTTTAAGATTTCCTTAAATATTTTAGCTTTTTTTATTTTTCTCATATTTCTATGTATTTTACATTGTAGTAAATTAAAATTTAAAGGGATTAAATTAAGTTAACAATCTTTGAATGCTTTAGTATTTTAAAGTAAAATTATAATTTTTAATACAAAATTAATTTTTTTTGTTTTAAATATTAATTAAGTAATTTAAAAATTATGTTTTAGACCTTTATAAAATTATTCAAATTTAATGTCCAATTTTTATTAAAAAATATCATAAATGACTAATTTCAGATCATTTAATAAATATTCCTTCAAAATATGTTAAAAAAATTTTTAAATTATATAAAAATTAAACTACCTTATTTCAAATAAATATTTTAATTTTTTTATATTTAATTATAATAATAATTAATGGAATATAATTTTTATGAAATAATTATCAATAATATTTTTTCCTATAAGAATAAAAATAATATCAAAAATTTAATAATTTGGCTTTTAAAATAATTAATTAAAATTTATTTATTTTAATAAAAATTTTAAAATATTTCAAATATTATTATTTTGATGTAAAAGTATAAAATATTAATTTAAATTGAAATAATATTTTTTTATTAAAAAAAGGGATTGCTTTAAAATTTGTTTCTAAAATCCTTTATATTAAAATTATTTCTAAAATGATCGGAATTGATTTGATCAGGACTCATCATAATATACGGAATAGTAACAAAGAATTCCTTACTGATTCAGTGGACAGAATAAATTATATATTAACCCCTGTGTTATCTTCAATTATATCAATAATTCTTATTTCAAGCAATTATTTACTTTTTACTTTTGAATGTATGTCAACATATGATATTTTTGAAAATCAACACATAAACCTCCTTTGTTACGCAAAGGGTACCATTGCCATCTTACCGAATGAACGTATTCCAGAAACTCGTATCGAATGGTCCCAATTTAGAAAAGACTATACAATTTATTACGTTCAATTTTTGGGAATTTTGATCGGAATGCAAGGACTTATATTTCTAGTACCACAACTTTGTTGGAAAGTACTTTGTCGCGGAAAAACATCGTACGAATTCGTAAACTTTTCAGATTGTTTGCATCATGTTAATCATATGACAACAACAAATTTTGATCCTATTTTAACACAGGTTACTGATATTTACGAGAAAGCAATGTTTATCAACCGAGAATACGAAACTGGTTATGCAGTGTCCTTCCGTCATTTTTTTGCTAAATATTTCAGTATATTTACCTTCAATAAAAGACAAGGAACATGGCTCGTCAGTTGGTACATCTTCATAAAGTTAATCGTTATCGGTAATTGTTTTATGCAAATAATCGCTTTTGAAAAATTGTTTTCCTATTCCAATGATTACTGGTTAACTTTTCCAAATCATATTGTTGATGTACTATTGTATAAAAAAACTTGGAAAGAAACAAGAATGTTTCCGACCACAACGTTTTGTTTGATAGATGATAAAATGGATGTGGGGGCAGTAAACACAGATGTATTTCAATGTTCCATCCCAGCCAATGTACTCAATGAAAAGGTTTTAATCTTGACATACATTTACTTAATAATTCTAACAACTCTAAACATATATTCATTGTTTAAATGGATTGGAGATATAATGCTTCAAAATCGAACAACAAAATTTATTCGAGAACTTTTAAAGAAATCTAACAAAAATTTTGATGATTCTAAATTGGATTTATTTGTCGAGGATTTCTTGAAGCACGATGGAGTTTTCGTGCTCCGGATGATTAACATCCATTGTCGACGATTGATAACGGTCAAACTCATAGGATGTTTATATATGAGATTTCTCAATAGACAAAACCTTAGAAGATTTTAATAAAATCATATAAAAATTCCATTTTATTTAAAATTTATTTTGGAAAATAAGTACTGAATCACCTAAAATAATCATAAATTTTCAGAAAATGCACAATATTCATATTTTACTTCCTGAAATTCATATTCAATTGAACTTCTGATAGTCTTTTTCAAAAAGTGTTTAAATTAAAAATATAAAAAAAGTTTAAAGCTCATTTAATAATTCTTTAGTATAACAAGAATCAAGTTTTTTTGTTAAGTGAGTTTCTTCTGTTACTTTGGAAAGTAAAATAGACCTAATGTTCTTTTCGTGATGTTATTTTAAGAATATTTGTAATTTTAATAAATATTTTCCGTTAGTTTTCTGATATTTTTTGTAAAACATTTTTAAATTCCTTATAAATTTTAAAAGTATTAGGAACACTAATATGTCTTGTTTTATTAAAATATTTATCTTTCATTAAATTCGTAAACTCGTCTTCTTGTGATCACTAATAATCAAACCACTCTTTTCAAAAGGTTCTTCCTACAACTAATTAAAATTATTAATACCTCGCTGAGGTTTGACGCTAAATAAATATCACAAGAGATCCTCTCAATATATGCCCTATAAAGGTTTTCTTTCAATATTCTCTCAAGATATTTTCCTTTATTTATATCAACAATTTACAATTACCTTTACCTTTGTTTTCGCTCTATCTAATTTACACTTGTCTAGTAAATACGATAAATATTAGGGTGAGTCATAAGTTGTGGGTCACTTTTTATTAAAAATTAAAATTGTTAGGGTCTTGGAAAAAGCATATGAACACTTCTTGATAGAATCTTATAAATAAAATTTAAAAATAATTCTTTTAGTAAAATTATTAATTTCAAATAAAATATTATTTATTTTAACAAAACTTGGAATTAAAAATTATAAATATTTGTTTTACTTCATCAAAAATTATAAATATTTTACTCTTTGTTTTATCTCATCAATTTTCAAGGCTGAGGAAAATTAC
>MQRK01248011.1:397-29676 GCA_001938485.1 Girardia tigrina
CCGCATTCAACCATTGCGTCCCATTTCAACTCATTCAAGGATATTGGAAATGTCTCAGGAGGACATACAAAAAGTCCAGCGTTTTTTAAACTGATTTGTGTATGTTTATAAACATAAATACTAATGAGATATATATTTTTTGAGATATATATTTTTCACTGGTTACGACCGTTATTTTTAGTTGTTACGACCGTTATTGACAATCATGTAGAGTAAATATTTGAATACGTACACTTCTGAAATGAAAGCGGTTGTAAAAGGTTGCGTACTTATCCTTTTATCACCCAACAGTGGTAGATTCGTATAAAGAGCCGTTGACGAGAAAACGAGTTGCATTTCCTACTGTATAGAAAGTAATGTCAAAATCATGTTACGACCGTTATGAACGAAAAAATGCGATTTTACATTTTTTAAATCATATGTTTCAAACAACTCCATTGAATCATTTGTCAGTGTCATTTAGACTGGTGTTTCATAAAAAAAAATTATGAATATTAATTTTATTTTAAAAAGATATCGAAAATTAAAGAGTCAAATGTTACGACCGTTATTATCTGGACTTCATGAAGTAATGAAAGTTGATTAATTTATATTAATATTTATTTATAAATGGTTGATAGTTGTTTAAATAACTGTCATGAGCGCTGATTATAAGCAAACTGAATTCGTGCAATATCTGCTTTATTGATGCGTTGGATTACCGTTGTCACGTGCCTGGTTGACTGATTTGTGATTAACGCTATCGTATATCGCGTCGCTGATAACTGTTGTCAAAATATAATTTTGGAGTGATTTCGTTATTCTTGAGATTTGACAATAATATTATCACTTTATATAGTTTATATTATATTAAAATATAAAAATAATTAATAATTTATTTAATTTATTTGTTATGAAATATAAATAAAAGGTAAATAGTTATAATTCTTATTATTATTTCATAAATTTTATTTAATCAAAAAAATAATAAAACACATTCCCCAACAATATTATCACCGGAAACATTCTTTGAGACTCCAAGACATGTCAAGAATTTTATCGTCAACATCATCTAGTTATAAATGTACTTAAAAAAGAAAATATTTATTTGACAAAAAATACAAGTGCTGGGGTATTGTTGTAAATTGAATTTTTCAACTAAAAAGAAAATGATATTTGTTTCAGAATGAATTAAAATAAAGAACAGAAAAAATTGAAATTGGAATTTTTAATTTCAATTTCGATACATAATATGTACATTATATATATATATATATATATATATATATATAATGTATTCTGGCGGATCTACTGATTAATATTGATCAAAATGACAATAAACCTCATGTGCTTCTCTCATCGGATCATGTGAATTCGTTCATTATTGATAGTGAGAATCAGTTATGGATCTTCAATTATTTAACGGATTGTCTGTGTGGTAAATTGACGGCCGATGATGAATAGTGCTTTTACATGGAGAATTGTGTGTCTGGAGCGCCAGATTCCACTTGTTAATACTATTCTTTTGTTAATAGAATCTATGGATTCAAGAGTCTACCCGTGACTTGATTTAATCTCATTTCCAAAGTTAAACAAAATCGAAAGGTTCTCAATCTCTATCTCGAAAAATTCAGTAGTGTTTCTAAATTTTCTTGCTGGGGATCCGATAATGATTATTTCATGTCCGTGCGATCAAACTGAACTGAGATCTATCAGTCGCCTCAATCTCAATCTCAAATTACAAGAGATCATCTCATCTGAAATAGTTTCTATATGTCACGACCCCTTTGAGTAGAAACATTTCTGATGCCTCAAGAGCCTCCAGTGATTGTTAAGGGTCAACCACAACCCACTCGAATTTTACTCTGATTTTAACTTAACTGCATAGCAGGGTCGGACGCCTCCTTTCTTGCCTGACATCTGCCTAGCAGTGCCAAGCTCAAGGGGCCTTCGGGTTCGGATCAAGACGGGATAGGCTATGGGCCCCCCACCTAGCTTAGTGTCGCTCGGGGATGATTTTAAACATATGTATTTATATATTCCTTTAATAAGTGCGTCGCTCATGCTTGTCTGTAATGTAGTTGTTATATTGATGTTCATGACTTATGGCACTGTCGGGTTTGAGTATTGTTTAACTTGTGGCATTGTTGTGTAGCATTGGACTTGTAGCATTGTTGGGTTTCTGTATTTCGGTGCACTACGGGTATATCTGAAATATATTTACATAAATTATCGTAATTAATCACCGTCATGTAGCCAACATTTATCTATTAATCATTTATAGATTACTTTAACTACTGTCTTTGTAAGATTTATTAATTATCGACAACAAATTGATTATTTAGTCCTAGTCTCTACTGTGACTCTATCATCTACTACCTTGAAATCATAAGCTAAAAGGACAATAAAATAAAATAGATTAGTAAGAACATTGTCAATATTCAAAAACGCATTCTGGTTCTACACATTGCATTTGCTATTGCTCCGCGTTATCATCCCTGTCATTATTCAAGATCAGTATCGGTTCATCGGGACAAAACGAGATTGTCTATTGCATATCATTCAACAAGATTGACCTCACGTCAATAATTATGGGAATTCTATCGCATTCTCCAACTTCGATCTGGTCGATTAACTCAAGATTAATCCGGGGCATTTGTTGAGAAAACGGCGGCGACGACGACTGTCAAACTCACTCTCCCTAGACTCTTATCGACAATAACAAAAAATGAAAATTAGTTAGTAATAAGGAATAAAACAATTAACGTGATAAAATTATATTCAAATTAATTAAAATAACAAGATATAAGTAGAAAACACAGAACAAAATTTACAATAAATTTGGTATCCGGAGGGTTGCTTGTCAAAAATCGGTTTCCTCGAATGATCTTCCTTGTTTCCAATGCTCGGTTCAACAATTGTTGTGCAAAATTTGGTCTCGAAAATTTTTGGTTTCTCAAATGTTTTGTCGAAGACTAGGGGTTTTTGTTTTTAAAATTTTGTCTAAAATTCTTGGTCTAAATTTTTGTCAAAATTTTTTGTGTCGATTCAATTGTGGAATGGCTCTCATTATATACCACTAATGAGACACCCAGTCATTCCCTTCAATCCAATCAGGTTCTGGCAACAGTGAATTAGACAACTACTTCGAAGCTGATTGGTCGGGCGTGTCTGGGTGCCTCCAAAATTTTTCGGGTAATTTTGTTTTATTATAGAAATTGGGTTTGTGTGTTGATGACTGATCTGCTATTTTTAGTAACTACGTCAACAGCCTTGTCACCGATGAATAATGCTTATTCATCGCGTGATTTTACTTTGCTTTGTGGGAGTGACTCACGTAAGTTGTTAATTAATTTTCTTTGTTTTCTTAATTAATTTCTAGATTTTTCTGGGGTGATATCTCAGCTTGGGAAATTTCTATCGATTTACGGATTTCAGAAATGGATTCAGCGTGAAAGGATCTCTCAGGAGAGAGCCAGCCGTTCAATTTCGACCGGTAAGGAATTTTATTATTTTTCGGGTTCATTTTAATTAACTTTTATTCTTTTAAGGTCTACAACCTTTCTCAGGGATTTTCCGTGTTCTGGCGGGTCACCGTCACCTATGCGCCTCGCGATGCCCTAACTGTGGAGGGGTGATTGATCGATTTTCATCATCGGTTAGGTTTTTATTCAGCTTTGTTTATTTCCTTTATGTTACATTTTTAGCTTTCATGCGGTGTCTTAATTTGTTCTGTTTTGTTATGTATACTTAAATACATGTATTGTACATTATTATTGTTTTTCTTCTTTTCTCTTTTTATTATGTTTGCTTTTTGAGTTTTTGTTTTGTAAGGGGTTAATGCATTTCGGACCGCAACATATAGAAGAACTAAAACATCTGGTATTTGTATGGAATACAAACGAAGCATCATTGAGCAGTGAGGAACAATTGGCGCTTCTCGATTGTGTCAAAGAGATAAAGACGTATTTTAATCGCGAAATATTAAAGCAGCTGTCACTTATCATAACAATTTCATCGATGCCGAACGAAGAGTTCTACTGAACAATCTGAAAGAACAGAGAAAATCATAGGCCCAGCACAAAATTTTCAAACTATTCATCCGCACTCCGATTGGTTCAACATCTTGGTTATGGGGAGTAGGCTTATGAATTAGCCTTGCAACATCTAGAGTCAAAATATGGTGAAAGGAACGCCTGTATCTATCGATTTTGGAGGATATTGAGAGACTTTGCCCTATTAAATCCGGAGAAGTCGAAGTCTTGGACAAAGTTACAGAAATAACTGAAAATATTATAGTGCGATTCAGAGAAATGGGGAAAAAATCAGAATTACGTGAAAGTTTGGTACTACAATGTCATCTAAAAAAGCTTCCTTGGGATATGCTATTGGAAATGTAAGAGATGGAATAGTAATCACACTGTAGAGCCAAACGTGGAAAAACTACACGAGTGGATTTCCAAATAGACCATTCTGAGGAGCAACACTTAAGAGACATTGTTCAGATTCAGTAAACAATTCAAAGGAGAAAATAGACGGACGTTCGTCACTCAAGTTGAACATCATGGACTCAGTACAGAGTATAATAATATGAGTACTGAAATCCCCTGAACAGATCAGAAAACAGACATCAGACTAAGTCTATAACGAAAAAATATATATTCTGTGTCAAAAGAATCATAGGTTGGAAGAATGAGGACAGTTCAGCAAGTTGACAGAAGATAGAGTTGACTCAGTGAAAATGGACAAATTGTGTTTCAATTTTCTGCGAAAGAACCACCAAATGAAAGACTCTCGAGCATTCAATAAGTGCAACAAGTGTGATAAAAGACATCACTGGTTGCTCCACTATGACATAAAAAAGAAGCTGGAAGATAAAGATAAGCCATAAACTCTAAGAGAAAATACGCTGATGGTCGGTGAGTCAATTTTGAGAGGAAATAATAGTTACATGGCATTGAGGACGGTTCCAATAGTCTTGGAGGAAAATAGAAAGGTATTAACAATTAACGCTCTTTTGAATGACACAAGTTCGGGAACATATATAAGTGAAGAGATTGTGAAAGAGCTGCGATTACACGGCCAGACTGGAGATCTGTCTGTTGGAATAATCGTAAACACCAATTAATTACCAAAGAAATTGAAGTCAATCTGAGGAGCACTGATGGCAAAGTCCAGAAACGAATATGTGCACTAATAGTATACAAAATCGTCTGGGAAAGGAAGACAACTTACTGGAGGAAAGTAGCCCTCAGTGGCTCCACATAAACGGAATTTCTTTTCCGCGCTATCGAGAAAATGGAACGGTAGACATGTTCATTCGAGCAAACAACCCAGAACTGCATTCTTCAATTGAAGAAGTTAAAGGAAAACTCGGTGAACTGATAGCCACATTAACGCCATTAAGATGGACGTGTATCGGCTGAATTTTGCCGAAGTACAAAAAAATTATTTCAAGAGAAAGTATTTTGGATATATGAACCGGCAGTCTCGAAGAAAAGATAAAGCAATCGTTGACCAATAGAATAGAGTTTGGTAACGGCAAAGACTTAACGGAAGCTTCGTTTAAGAAAAACAAAGTTCGAATGGTAAATATTGGAGTGAACCAATGGACGATTGACAGTTTGAAGGTTAAAGCAAATCCCTGTGTTGCGACACAGCTTGAATATTAGCCTCGAAGAAAACCCTCCTTCTCATCCAACGCCCAGTACGCATGAAATCGTTAGTGGAAATTTGTGGGGATAGTCTAACTCGACTATCCCCGTTACTTTTAAATTGATTTCGAGCACACCGAACGCCGGACGCAAGGAGGGCTCCCTGGGCTTCGAGCCATCCCTTTCTCAGTCAGTGGAAAAGCCTTTGAAAGCTTCTAAAAAATCAGAAAAAAATAATAAGTTTTAATTAATTAATTAAAAGATTTTACATCTGCTGATTGCGACCAGCAGACCGGAAAAATGAAGGCGCCTTGTCGAAGAATAGCATCTGGCAGAGCAGCAACATATTCCACGATAACCTAAAATAATTAAACCCAAAAAAATTAAAATAATTAAAGTCGGGATTTGCAATTAACATTGCAATAACTAAATCGCTTTTTTAATTCTTGGTTTGAGGAAGCAATCATAATTGGGTTTTTGGATGTTTCCAATTACCCAATCGGGTATAAATACCCGAAGTAGTTTGCTAGCAAACGCCCTTCAGTTTCATAAATTTATTTTAAATGAAATCGTTATTACAGACAATTCTCAAAGATTATTTTGTTGTCCGTATTTGTTGAAAATCTACGAGAATTTGACGCGGTGTACTAGTTTAAAAAAATTTGATTTCTAATTTGTGCTGTCAGTTAATTGCGTTTGGATAGGTATGAGCCTTTAATTTTATTAATTATAATTGCGTTTCACCACTTTTATTTCTCGAGTTTTAATTTTATGAATTATAATTTTATTTCATACCTTCTGTTGCTTATATCTCAGTTGAATATTAGTTGATTGTTGTAATTTTCCATTTATTTATTGCTTTCAATATAATTTTAGAATTGTTGGAATATTTATTTGAGCTCATTAACATTTTAAACTATAATTTGCTATCGTTCGATTTCGGTCAATTAACCTCCTACAACAGCGCTACTTCCACAAGAATGAGGAAAAGTCCACCGATTCCGTGGGACATTGAACAGGTTGAGTTGAAGGAAGGAGAATGAGTAAGAGAGAGGTCGTTACATAAGGAGTAGAGTACCGTTGTACAGTTATAAATAATGAATGGATGAAAGTTTAATAATGCTCATAGAAATATTTAATAATTTTCGGTTTAAATAATGTTTCTTTAGTTTACTGTTTAAATTAATGTTTCAGTCAAAATGATGTTTCTTTTAACTTAATGTTTTGAATGAAGTTTAGTAATTTAAATAGTTTCGAATAACGTATAGTAATGTTTGTTTTCTGTAATGTTTAGGAATGTTAATGGAAGGAATAATAAAGATGAATAATAAAGAAACACAACTTAATAATGTCTAGTAACAACTGAACTAACAAGTCTATGTAAATAGTAGATTGAGGAATAACGAGTTAATAATAGATCCATATGGTGTGGTAAAAGCAAATGTAAACACTCATATAAAGAATGAGTTATGGAGAATAATCGAATTTAATAGTCAATCTGATAAAATAGCTTGCAATCTGATGATAGCTTGTTTAAATAACGATAATGCCGTTTTAGTAAATTTTCTTATAACTCCTCTTTATGGAATTGTTTCATGAACTTCTTTTGTTGATTTATTTTGTTTAAGAATGTTTATTTTATTTGGTCATCGGTTCAATAAATTGCATCAGATTTGATATTAATGACGCCAGTTCATGATTAGTGTTTTGGGGTGAAAGAAATAATATAAAATGAAATAAATTTGGAATGCTAGAAACTATATTGAAAGTTCTATTGTTCGAAATATTGGAAGCTTTGATTCTAAAAGCAAATTATTTTGTGAGAAATTTATTATGAAATTAATTGATCAAACTTTTAAAACAATAGAATGAAAATGCCAAAAAATAATTGCAAATATGTTTATTTATTTTACATCTTCATTTTCGGTTATAGAGTTATGGATTATTATTTATTATCAATATTTAGCTTTGCAACGATTGTTTTAAACACAAAAGTTAAAGAAATATAAACTTAAACGATTGTATACGAATCAATTTTTAGGATGAATATAGTCTGAATACAAATTAATATAACATTAAAGGGTTTGTAAGAAGATAATTAGTTAGGAAGCACGATATTCATAGCCTTCAAATATCAGATTTACAAAAGAAAGTACATGAAATCAAAACGGAAAAATGATTAGAGATTCTGAAGCTTATCTTGGATGTGAAACTAGAATAATGGATCTTTGCAACTAGTTATACCCCTTGGATTACTACTCCCATTACGTTCTATTTGATGCTACTGATACTTCCACTTTGACCAGTGGATAATCAATATTTTATCATGATTTAAAGGTTAATTTAAGATTTCTTATGATCTCGATGAACTGTCCATTTAGATTTCGGAAGATTTATTCAAAATACGAACTATTTCATATTTGAAAAATTAAATATATTTTTTTGTCAAAGAATTTTGATTTACTAAATATATTTAGACATTATTTATTTGGCTCATTATTTCATCGGTTTGGCAAATATTTTACGCACAACAATAGGTATTATATGAATTCTAACCAATAAAACTTATCAAATAGAACAATCATTACAATATATACTAGTCCTACGAATTTGTCTACAAAACTAACTAAACTAATTAATGTTTCACCGACTGTTGATTTTTGTCGGTTAATATTAGTTCTCTTTTCTTTTTATACCAATGTTAGATACTTCAATTTAATCTCCTTTGTATATCCAAAATGTTAAAAATCGCATAGAGCTCTTATTATAAGGATTATATAAAGGTATATATATAGCGTTTATATATTATATGTATGTGTAATGTATGTTATATATATATATATATATTTAAAATCTAATTTTAAGTACTAATAAATAGTTAAAATGAATTAAAATAAAATATATCTTGATAAATATTCTTTTAATTAAAAAACAATAAATAAATAAATTTTGACTTATAAAATTATAAATAAGTAGGTATTTAAGCTGACCCTTCAATTTTGGACAAATTTTGGGGGTAAACGATTGTTTGTTACACCGAAATATACATTATTTCTAATAACATATTTAAGTATAAAAACTATAAGTAAAACATGAAATACGTTTATCAATTTATCCACGTAGAGTAAATTTATTTAAATTCTTTATTTTTATTTCTTTTTCTTGAAGTTGAAGTCGAACTAAGTATCCTGTATAGGAGAATAAATATCATTTTGACTTTAAGGGTTTAACGGTTATCGTTCGTTTAGAAGATTTAAGAGTTTGAAAATTAACAAACTATGATCAGATGTATGTAGAGGTTGAAATGATTTAATATATTTTCCGATATTCTTTTTTGGGTCTATTGATTAATTACTTTGAATATTATTTATAGTTTATACCAATTATCGATTCTATTTTATTAACTCTCTTATTATTTTATTATGAGGCAAATAAGAGTTATGATGAGGAAGAGGTTCTGTGAAGTTGTGAATAAGGAAGCGATTGTAAAACGAGTGGAAGGTAAAATCAAAGGGAGTAAGGAGCAGACAAGAGAAAGTATGGTGTTGAAGGTAAAGAGGACCGTGGCGCGAGGGCTAGGACGTCACGTGTAAATAATGTATATAAGTATGTAATTGATAATGTAATCTATAGATGCGTCTAGTATTCTAAAAGGGAGCGTAAGTTGTAGACAGACGACTATATTCTTAGTAACATAACTTGTTAGTCGAGAGTTTCAATAACCTTTTAAATTATTTCTATTTCCAATTAGTCATAGTTATTTTATAACTTCTGTCTCAGAGCGTGTCTCGGTAATATAATGTACAAATGAGGCGTCCTATATATTATGTCGATAATTAGTCGAGTGAGTACGAAGGAGCCAGCAAGGGGATACTGTAATGGGAGCAGTGAGGAAAGCGAGAATAACGCGCTAGTCACAGAGAAGGCTATGAGATGAAGGATAGGGTATTCTGAGTAGATGGTGTATGGAGGAAGATTTATTGGATTGTTGTTATGGTAAAGAGAATATAAACTATATTAGAATGTTCGACTAATAATCTTTAAAAGTAGTACAAATCCCTTTTCAGAGTCCGGTGATTCCTTAACAAATTTTCGGAGGGGGGTTGTGATTGGTAATATGATATGACAATGTCGTACGAATAAACGTCCTCCGCCACTCAGTAGTCTCACTCGTTTATAGTCATCCTTAGTTTTGTAATAACAGTATTATTAAAATTAACAAAACGATCTTTCGATTCGAAGAAATCCCGAGGATGGAGTATCAATACATAAAAGTCCAGCTCCAAAATCTCTTAAGTGAATCAGTTAAAATCAATGCAATGATAACAGGGTGTATAGTCTTAACATTAATGACGAAATATATATTTGGTCATTAACCATCACGGGGGAGACGAGTAAACAAAAGGGTTATCGTTGTATGAAGTATGAGAACTTTAATAATGTAATAACCTTATTCGATTAACCTACCGAAATTATACAATTCAACATTCAGTAATTACAACCGATTGTAATTTAAAATTGAAAACTTTGATCTCCAGTGAGAAGCTCATTAATCACAAAAGTCCCTGAATTTTTAAAACTCAAACAAAGAAAATTCGTATAATAGATAATGGCAATAAATATTAGTTGTCTTATGTGATTCTGAGTTTTATTATTATTCATTAAATTTATCTAAAATAATTAAGCAAAAGCGATGACAGGAATTAAGAACAAAATTCGAAAAGGCCGGAAACGACATAAAGTGGCAGTCTAGGACACGTATCTGCAATATAATGTCAGCATAGATTTAAAATTAAAATGCAACGCTCGTAATTCAAATTAAAGTGATAACTGATGAAAATTGTTGACATTGGCGAGGAACCTTTTGGAAGTGATGCAGTCCGACCGCAGTATGCGAGGGGCACGCAGGTTAAGCGACGTTTACTTCCTTGAGGCTCCCTTGGTCTGGTTTAATTAATAAACTAGTGCCATAAAATATTTAAACAATAATATGAAAAAATATCAACCCCATCAAACATTGAGACCACCAATCGGGGAATACTCAGTACTGGTCAAAATCCGAAGGTGCTCCGAAGCACACACAACTCGTTGATGTGCGTGGAGGAGACACGTCTGTTCCCTTAAACAATGAATAATTATCGAGCGGAATACAAAGTACACAGGAGTTGCCGTTGAACTCTAAAAACGGACGGGGAGTCTGAGTCCACGAAAATGTTATTGAGAGGAACACGACAATTAATTGGCGCGGGGTAATAATAAAAAAATTTTACTTATTTTTTTATTGAATGCATTCAAAACATGTCGGGTCAACTTTTTATGACTACCGAAAAGGGAAATTACAGATTTTTTTATTCATGATACACCCTAGAGGACATGCCACAGCATAACCCAGATGACCTCTCAATGTTCTAGTAAAAACAAACTTATTACACATATATGAGATAACAGAAAACTAACGCCCGTATTAACCGTATTAATAAAGATAAAATTCTGCTATAAATACAACAGATAAATTGAAACCACGCACGTACAAAAAACAATACTCTACAAGTCAAGAGATTACGCAAAATTGATACGTAGTGACAACTTACAATTACTTACAAGTAACGTCTTACAATTTCCGAGAGATTAAATTTGACGCAATTTCATCTACCAATTCGATCGTTACGTGGAATCTGAAGGTTATCAACACGAGAAGCACCATGTGAATCGTTAGAGAGACGTGAAATTAAAACTTCAAGGGTCCGCACGGAAACTCTTATTAAACTCGCAAAATTTGAAACGGACTGAAAAATTTAAGCCCATTTGCCGGCCGCGCAAATTTTATTTATTCAATGTATCTTGATATCAGCGATATTTAATGACATACGTATAATGAATAGATTAGTTTTCGTTTATTATATTTGAATAAGTTTAATAAGCGCTAAGTATTTTAATTAAAACGCTATGTATTTCTCATTAAAAAGCTAAGTATTCTTTATAAAACGCTAAGTAAAATAAACGAATCCTATGTATTTTAATTATTATATCAGTAAATTGATATTTTCTAAGTAAAAAAATTAATAACTAATAATTTTAATAATAATAATAATATAATAATAATAATAACTAATAATAATAACTAATCACTCAGTAAATAAAAAAATCTATGTTAAAAAAATTAAAGCTATGTTCAAAAATCAAAACAATCGGCAAATAAAAAAATTTCTGTTGTTTTTTCTTTTCCTCAGTATAAATATTTTAATACACATTATTCGACTTTGTTGTACATATTTAATAATAATCAAACAATTCGAAGTGTCACCTAAAAAAGTTTGGTTTAATGAAATTTAATTGGTGTTCTATAAAATGAAATACAACTATTTTTCTTTAAAATTAATTTCTATCATTTTTCATGAAAATAAAAATTTAATTGAATTTTAAAAACAACACTCATCCATTTAAAAATATATTTCAAGACAATATATTTCGACGGATCTACCGTCATCTTCAGACCACTAATTAATAATCAATTCATCGGTATATAAATACAAAAATGATGATTATGTAATAGATTGCATGAAATCATGCTAATCAAAAATTCTCAATAAGCTGGTTGAGACTGCCGATTGAACATTGATTTTAGGGCAACGTGACCTGATTAACATTGCTTTTTGATTTCGGATATTTTAAGCATGTTTTGAATAAAAATTGTATTTTTATTTTGTTTTTAAAAGAAGATTTTCATCCGGATTTCGTTTTATTAATTGTGTTTGTTTAATATTAAATTAACTGTGTTGTTTAGTGATAAATTTCAATTTTTTACATTGTAAAATTTAATAATCACTAATGGATCCAATTTACAATAATAATAATAAGAGATAATCGAATTACAAAGAAAAATCAACAAACACAATATTATCTAATGCAAAGTCTCATCGAACATTCGAAATTAACAAATCAATTCCAACAATATTTTTCTCGATCGATCGGATTTTATTGAAATATTACTCAAAACAATCAATTTTTATGTATATTCAATGGATTGAAAAGCGTATTTTTTAATTGTAAAAAATTATGATTTTTTAACAAAAGTTAATAGTTGAAGACTGATTATTTTTTAAATTGATGTTAAAAATCGATTGGTTTTGTAAAAATTTAATAGCAAAAATCGATTTGAAATTTGTAAAGAATTTTTTATGTAAAAAAATTGATTGTTTAATCGAATCAAAATAATCAATTGTTTATGTTTGTTTTCATGCGCGTCGTTGATTTACGAAAAATAAAGATTCGATAAATGGATTTCGCGCATCATAATATCGAACAATGGAACGGCATTCATTTCTACGAAATTCGCTGATTTCTGTGTAAAAGTGGAGATCACACATCATTTTGCTGCTGTATATCCAAAGGCTACTGGGTCGTCGAGCGGATTCATGTTACTTTAAAGAATTACTAGACTAAACTTTTGTCTACTTGTGTACCTTTTTCTAATGCTTTATAGCAATTTTTGTTCGTTATTCGTTTTTGTACCAACGAGGCGCTGGATGTATCTTCATTGTCACACATGTTTGGAAGAGAGATTCCTACACGATAATTCGATTGTCGTTGTTTTTTAAGTCAAAATACGACGGTCGACTGTGGAATTGTGTTCCACGAGAATTATTTGATCAATTTATTCAAACTGATGCGACACGGATTAATAAAATCTGTGAAGAATTGTTCCCACAAAATTACATTTACCAATTGATTAATAATTACGACGAGATTCTCTGCTCGCATAATCCGCCTGATTTCGTTGTTCTGTATCAGAAATTATCGACTGACGAAGAAAGTCGATCGTCTTTTATCGCAAATAATAATGTCGTGATGCTCGTTAACGGACAAAATTTGAGTAAGGGTACAGAGATTGGGTCTCCGATCCTCGATAAACCATGTGAGATAATTTTTTTATTTGTCCCCACGACCCTCAGTCTACCCTGCAACCACACATTCACTGCGCTCGCTCTCGCACAATGTACTTTTTCAAAAACTGGCCATATTTTTTAAAAATGTAAATTATAATTTAACCAATAATTTTAATATTAATTATAGAAATTCCAAGATAAATCTTGGGAACTATCCAAATGCCAAGCAACTTAATAAAAATACCTGAATATCAATCATCATCTGATTCAGAAAATAGTTTTCAAGATAAAGCAGTGATTAAGAAAAGGATAACAAAGAGGTGTCGCATCTGGGATGAAAATTCTCGTTTTAAGTTACGTGAAGAAGCACCAAGTAAAATTAAGAAAAAGATATGGAGCTATTCCTATAAGAATAAAACGGACGAGGAGAGTAAGTGTTTTATAGGTGCAATTTAGCTAAGGTTAAGGGTAAGCAATGCGATGCAGGCATTTATCTCTTATATGATTCTACAAGTGTTGAAGTAATCTTATTTCGAACTAGAGCTGAACATAGTAATGATGTAAATTCTTCCAAAAATCTTTTTTTCTGAAGATGTTAAAAATATTATAAATGAGCTGGTGAAACTTAGAATTAAGCCTAAGAGAATTTTAGAAATTTTGCATGACCGATAATCGAAAAGAAAAAAGTTCCATCAATAATTCAATTAATGAATTTTATAACTAAATTGAAAAAGGAAAAATTCTGTTAAAATAAGTTTAGGAGAGTTAGAAGGTATACTCAAAGAAAATAAAAACGTTCCTGAATCAGATGGAGGCATTTATATTAAAATATTCTGTTCATTACGAGTATAGTGATAATGATAATGATGAAGAAATCAAATAAGAAAGCAACACTTTCAAGTTTTTCATCACAACTGAAAGACTATTGTGTATCGCTAAAGGCAGAAAATTCTACATGCCGATGCCGCTTATAAATTGAATTGGCAAGGTTTTCCAGCCTTAATTTGTTGTACAACCGACTCAGATTGACAATTTCATTCATATGGACTTGCAGCCTGTACAAATGAAAATACTGCTGACTTTATTTTCATTTTTAGAGTATTGACTTATAATGCGTCTTTTGATGCACTGGCACAATAGATTTTCGTGAACCTGTTTTTGAAGACATTGATAAGTTACATCTGTCACAGTCTTCTGAAATCTTTGGAAAAGCATAACTTCTTTCTGTTAAAAAATGGAAAAAAGATTTTCCAGAATTTGTCGACTATTTCAATAATGAGTGGCTATTATACAATAACACTTGGTATGGAGGACACCAACATTTCACTCAGAGTACCAACAATGCTTTGGAGAATTTTAACCGATATAGCAAATAAGATGTAACTTTATGTGAAGGATTGCATCTCTCTCGTTTGCTCGTCATTGTTTTTGAAATGGTTGCAAACTGGTTGAAAGCTTATGAACGAGATATGAAGACATTTGTGACATCTCCTACTATCCCATTAAGTTTTTAGATCAGTGCTCATCAATGGGCAAAGACTGACAAAGTTTTGCTGTCGGAAGACCTGGATACAACAGTTCAATAATTCGTTACATCTAGAAATATAAATCAACTTGCTAAAAGTGTTATTGACCAAAAACAATTACTGCATTGGAATACCCTCAAGCAATTTAAAAAACTTGCTTTTAATGTATGGAAAATCACATTTCTTAAAGAAAAAGTTTTGCAAGATGGAGTATCCGACTGTCCAGCATTTTTCAAAAATTATATCTGCAAGCATGTCGTTGGAATTTCAAATAGAACCAGTTTTGTAAACCACCTGCTGCTACTAAAAATGTGCCAAGAAAAATTGAAACGTGGCAGATCAACCAAGGCTAAAAAAGCTTTAATTTTTCAATAAAGGATAACAAATAATCTTTGTATTTTGATTCATTCACTTTGTATTTTTTAATTTGTTTTAGAATTATGCATTTTTTATTTATCTTTTTATTTTTTTACATAGCTTTTTTTATATTTTTACTGAGCTTTTCATATTTATTTACATAGCATTTCATATTATTTTACTTAATGTTTAATTTTTTTACTTAGTGAAAATAAATTTTTTACTTAGAATTTATATAATAAAATAACCGTTTAATAAAAAATACATAGCGTTTTAATAATTATACATATCGGTAAAATTTAAGCGCTAATTATTTTAATTAAAACACTATGTATTTTTTATTAAAAAGCTAAGTGTTTTTATTTAGAATTTATTGAATTTATAGCGGTAAAATTTTACTTAGCTTTTTAATGAAAAATGCATATCGTTTTAATAATTATACATCGCTGTAAAATTTTTTCTGTTTATTTAAATGACCATTAACTTAAAAAACTTAACTTAAGTAAAAAATAAATAATATCCTTTTTGTGATTAACGAGAGTGAATTATTTTTTATGTCGTATAACGTATTTTGTTTATTTTTTGGGGGGGCTGAGTGATATAGTTTGGTGCTGTAGTATTTTATTATTTTTATTTATTTTGATCATATAAAATCATTTGTTTATTTTAAAAAGGTTGACTTTTATATTTTTTTATTTTTTATTTTTATTCAATTTTATTAATTTGGTATGGTCTGGAGGTTGGTTTCGGACCAAATGAGTTGATAAAAAAATATACAGAAGAAAAGGGAGACAGAGAAAAGAAAGAAAAGTTGATAATCATTAATAAAGAAATTAAAGGTAAATGAATTATAATTTTTAAAATTTAAAAAAAAATCAATCGCTAATTAATATAAAATCAAAAAAAATCAAAATTAAAAAATATATATATAATATAAATTAATATAAAATCAATCGCTAATCCCCATGATGAAATTCTATTTAGAATCAATTTAAATGTTTTGTTCTGATTTTAAAGAATTTTATTCGACAGACAACAATTTATCTGCATCGTTTGAATCATCTGCTATTGAAACTGTGTTGACATTAATAGCGGTTTACGGTCTGTGTCTCTCGCGAAAATTATTTTTTACGATTAGCTATTTAAGCTGTGGTGACATTTAATTACGGTTAACGGTCGGTGTCCTTTTGTCAACTATTTTTTTTGGCCTGTTTACATTATTCGGTAGAATATTTTTACGTCGCAGGACAAATTTTACAAAATCGCTGATTATTTTTTTGTCCTGCTGTACCTATACCAACCTGGTATTTGGTATCAATGATTGGTTTTGTTTACAAGATCCAAATAAGTAGTTATTTATTGTTACGATTTTATTCAGTTTAAAGAAAAACAAAAAAAGACTTGTTATATGAGTGCGAATTTGTCATAAAAATTGTTCGACTCGATTGATTTTTTTTTCTTTAAATACAATACTTATTACCTATAATTTTTTTATTTTGATTAATCTGACGCAGGGAATGCTTTGACTAATTTTTAAGTGATTGTAATAGTCAAAGAATTTGCTGTGTCCAAAATTCAAAGATATTTGATAAATAATTAAACACCTACTTTAAATAAACGGAGCTCTATCCCAGCTGACTATACTAAAAGTATTCTTCAACTGATTAACGAAATATTTAGTAACTTTTGTGATCTAATAGAGGTTTTAAACCCATGACAATTATTATACATAGCGGTAAAATTTTTCTGCTTATTTAAATGATTTTCGTGGTTAGTATCTATTTACCCAGTGTAGCATTATTCATTTTATTTTATAATTATTAGTTTTATTTTACTGTTTGGAATTGGCGCTAAAAATAAACTGTAACAATGGTGGCAGCGTAGCGTAACGAACCAACAATAACTCGTGCTGAAATTTAAATCAAACAATGAATAACATTGTGGTATCGCCAGTGCTCGTGCTAATCCTAAGCCTTCAGACTGGGAATTATTATTCGCCAATTAGGAACATTTTTCGCAATTAATGATGTAGAGGACCGCAAAAAACTTCACGTGGCTATTCATCTTTTAGGACCAGATGGACTTACAATTTATGAGGGTCTCGCGCAACCAATCAACGATTTTCAAACTTTAAAGGAACGATTCAATCAGTATTTTTGCGGAGGTGATTCTGTATTTTTAAGTCGAAAAGATTTTATGCCTTCTAAGCAATCGCCCTCTGAATCAAGTGCCCAATTTGCGGCCAGGTTACGACGACTTGCTTTTGGTTGTCAGTATGGTGATCAAACTACCGTTCTTTGTCGTGATATATTTATCGCTGAAGTTTATAATGACCGCATAGGCCAGCGTCTTCTGATCACTCTGTTAGGTGTTTCAGTGAAGAACAGACTGCAAGCTCTCATGCACCTGAGTATCAGAATAGCTCAATAGAAATTTCGTCAAGTGTGTGCGAGGTTGGAGAATCAAATGATTCGTAATTTGTTTATACTGTCCATACAGTAAAAACGGGCCTTATTTTGTTTGATAGAGCAGACACCTTAATGTGTGTAGCGGACACCGGTTCTGCTGTTAATGTTTTGCCTAAACGTCTTTGTTTAGGAGAGTTTCAATCAATAAAAAAAACATTGAACGTGTACGGAGGATTCTCTTTGAATGTAGTAGGTGAGAATAATTGTGTTTTGAATCACAAAGGTACAGATATTGTTGCTCGTTTAATTGTAGTGGATGTACTGCATGATCCACCTCTTCTATGAGCTTTGACTTGTCATTTTTTGGGTATTTTTGCGCTCAGTGTGGGGTTAATAATCCCATTAGGTGTACGTGGGACGACGAATTTGGTGAACTTTTCCAAGGAGTTGGCTGTATTGACAAATACGAATGCAATTATGTGATTGATCCTCAGTTCCAGCTCGTAATATTCCACCACTTCGGGTACCTCCAACAATTCTAGAAGCAATAAATGGACAATTGGCAGAATTAGAAAAACACAACATTATTCGGAGTCACCCATACTGAATGGAGCGCCCTTATTGTGCCACTTAGGAAGAAAAATGGTATCATCAGGATTTCTGTCCATTTTAGATATTTAAACATTGTGATATATCGAGATCTATACTGACAGTCAAATTTATTAGTAAACTTCATTTTTCATATAAAAAACATTTATATGAAATACTTATATAAATAAATTAATACATACTTATAAATGTATTTTAAATTTATAAACAAATTGTAATATATTGAATTTGTTTAAATAATATAATATTTATTGTAAAAATTTAAAATTTAAAAACGACAAGTTTTTAATACACCTTATTTTAAAATTTATAAAGCAATTCATTAAGTTTAGTTTTAATTTATTTTGATATTATGTATACATCATGCACAAAATAACAATCAGAAAATTGGCTGTTACCTGGAAATCTGTTGGCTTAAGCTGTTATGCTACGAATGAAAAGAGCGATTTCTGATTATCACGAGAAGGGTGAAAAGATAAATACTCCCAAATTAATGAATGCATGTGAAATTACAGCATCACAAAGAACAGTACAAAGAAAGTTACAAAAATGCGGTTTCAAATACAAACGGATATCATCCCAAATTGATTCAGAAACAGAAACGCGTCCAATGCATAGAATCATAATTGGGAAAAATCAATATTTTCAGACGAGAAACAATTTTCATTAGATGGTCCAAACGACTGGAGATTTGGAGAAATTTGCATCGCCCCGGAATCTGAAAAGTATATTGGATTTTCAACACCATTTGTATCTGATAACTTTTTGCGTATTCCATTTGGCATTTCGGCTGGCCAGAACTTTATCAACAGGTGATGAATAGAATAATTGATGATCTGTGTAGAGTAATAGTTTACTTGGATGATGTTCTTGTGTATTGGAAAGATGAAGTTGAGCATGATGTGAGATTGTGAGAGGTACTAACACGTCTACACAAAGCTGCAGTGAAGCTGAACAAAGAAAAATGTGTTTTTGTAGAGAAAACAGTTGAGTTTTTAGGACATCAGTTAACATCAGAAGGGTTCACACCACAGGCTAGTAAAATAAATGCATTAGTAACTTTTCCAACACCGATCAATGAAAAAACACTTCGTTCTTTCCTTAGCCTAGCAGAATACATTGGTCATAAATTTGTACATAACTACAGTAAGTTAACACAACCACTTTATGATATCCTTAAAAAGTGGCTTTTCAATGGGAAACACCATCAATCATCCTTCGACGTACTAAAACAGGTATTTGAGAAAATTGAGCCATTCGATTTTTGACAGCAGTGGTGCTATGACAGTGCGGATCGATGCATTTGACATTGGTGTTGGCGCCATACTGGAGCAGGACAATACGCCTGTTTTGTTTGCTTTGCGCAAATTAACGGGAATTGGGCGGGAATTTGTGTCTCATGTTTTTGCTTTGTTCATATTTGTCATTGGACATTCTATGACAGTATTAACCAATAATAAACCTATGCTCGCTTTCATTCAAAAAGAGATTGATAAAATACCACTCCGTATCCAAAGGTTGATGTTGAGGTTGCAGATGTTTCGGTTTGAGCTCAAACACATGTCAGGAAAATCAAATTCCCTAGCTGATTGTTTGTCTCGGGCCTCAGGATCGTCATCAATGTATATGGCTGAATCAACCGAGGAACACGTGTCTCGTCTTGAAAGATACCCCAGTTTCACTTAGTGAAATTTCTTAATCTACACTAACAGATAAAGCTCTACAATCGGTGAAAGATGCAATTGTATTTGGTTGGCGTCAAGGTGATCATACTCTTAAACCATACTACCTTGTACGTGACTGCTTCAGTTTAACGATACAAGAAGAGATAATATCAAAGTCGAATTGTTATTCCGGAATCCATACGCACAAAAATATTGACAGTGTCAGAGTGGTTATGTGGATCAGTCGAAAATGTTAGATCCGCTAAAGTCTATGTTTTATTGGCCAATAATGCAAAATGAAATTTAAAAATATGTCGAAAACTGTCCTCAATGCGTTGCTCAGTTTCCAAAAATAAGAAAGCTCCTATGCTATCAGTCACAGACTCTATTAAAAAGACATGTCACACCATAACTATTGATTTCACTGGTGGTTCTAGAGAACTGCAAGGTAATGTACTTTTTACGATAATCGATACTATTCTAGGTATCCCTTTACAATACCGGTTAGATCAACATCGGCTGATAGTGCGATACAAGCCTTACGCTCTTTTTTTGCACAATATGGCTTCACACGCATCATTATATCGGACAATGTTACGACATTCATTTCTACGAAATTCGCTGATTTCTGTGTAAAAGCGGAGATCACACATCATTTTGCTGCTGTATACTATCAAAAGGTTAACTGGGTCGTCGAGCGGATTCATGGTACTTTAAAGAATCGCTAGACTAAACTTTTGTCTGCTTGTGTACCTTTTTTCTAATGTTTTATTGCAATGTTTGTTTGATATTCGTTCTTATACCACACATGTTTAGAAGAGAGATGCCTACGTATGGAAGCTCGGGCAGGAGGGTGCCCTCAGAAAGCTCCTACATCTTTAGACTGGTAAGGAATTAGCAAACGAGAGAATTAAGAAACAATCGATGCTCGGTGATAGAGATAGTGAATTGTCAGATTGTGTGTGACGGCAGAACTGGAAAGATCTTTCTGTGTATATACATAACACCACAACTGTGGTTAGTGACATACTCAACGTTGACTGATTAAATAAGTTTTAACTGTTAGGGTTTAAATAATAAAAGAAAAAATGGGTTAGATCAGTCGAATACGTCAAACTTATAATAATTTTCGATATTAATAACTACCAACAGAATTGTAAACATTAACGCACAATGTATATATTTAGTTTTAAAATACTCAAGTATGGTCAAAATGATGGAGTGGACTCTTGTTGGAATTAACGATGGTTAAGACGACTCAGACATTAGTCGCCACTTGTCACTAGGATCTATTGAAAATATTGTTGATAATCAGTTATGAGAAAGCATTAAATAACTGTGTTAATATTTTAAAATCATCTCCAATGATCGCTGATGCCACTCACCGGGCAATCACCGATATGAGGTTTGAATCAGAAGGTGACTCGAGGCCCAGCACTGCTTGCAGATGTAGGGCTGAGAAGCACGTCTCACCATAAGATCTGAGAACAGTGAGACTGTTGAAGTCAGAATAGAGATGAGCAGTTTACTAGTATGGATGTTTCCCGATAACCTGGGGGCTGAGTACCATAGCCGATAGGTTGGGAATTCTGATCTCACACCTTATCGAAAACCATTTAGTCGACAGGTAGACCACAGACCTCGACAATTGGGATGATGTAGCTTCCAATGGTATACACCAATATTATGTGCCTGTAAGAAAGATAAGGACAAAATCAGATTGTATTTGGATTTTAGACAACTGTATTTGATAAAAGAGACAAGCGTTTCCCATTCGAAACAGAAGAAATGATGGACAGACTCCATGGTACGAAATATTTCAGTACAATAAATTGAAGAAATGTATATTACCAAGTAGAATTGGACGAAGGATCACAGGAAAAAACAGGATTTTCTACTAAAACAAGTCAATTTTGTTTTAAACGAATACCTTTCGGAATCACAGCAGCCCCAGGAACATTCCATGGAATTGATAACTAAAGTATCAAGTCCAATAAAGAAGGCTGCGTCAGTTTATTTAGATGACATATTTGTTGAGTATAGAGTATAAAAATGTGATATAAATGAAAAATTAGCGACTGATGCAGATATTCGTGAAAGAATTTTATTATCAAATATCAATATTATAAGTATTTTTCCGAATTAAGTTCGATAAAATTAACAGAAAATTGTTTTTATAAAAACTGTTATTATTATAATTGTAGTGGATTGTAAAAATTAGATAGTAATTTATTAAATATAAAGATTCGAATACTGATCAAATAGAAATTCTGGGAATAAACTACATCAAAAGTCACCCTATTTAATAATTCAATTTTAAGGAAACTTACCAACACCTAACTACTTTAAAAAATTAGTTCTTGTTTGCCATAACATTCAGTCAAAAAACAGAATCTGACACAATATTACTAATCAACGTACTTCTACCAGCTGATAGTACCATTAACTGTGAGCATAAAATAATTTCTTCAAAAGATATTAACAGCGTAAATCACAAAGAACAAATATCTTAGAGAACACTGTAGAAAATTGAAATCAATAACAAGTCTAAACAAGACCATAAAATTGAGCTTGAGGAACAGTGCATTCTTACCAATGGTCTAAGAGTTCATTCTTAAGTTCGGCAACTTGCACCTAATAAACTCATGGCCGCTAAAACTGAATTTGAAAATCTTATAGATAATGGTATACTTCGACAATCTTACACAAACTGTCATTCAGCTCTCCTAATGAAATGACAAAAGATAATACTTAGAGAGGCTGCTGGGAGTATCGTCAATTGAATGCTATCACCATAAAAGACGAATAATCCATTCCTTTAATCATGTACGTAACCACTAGATATTCGAATATAACTAGATGCCGTGTGGTCTTAAAAATGCGTTATCTTCTTTTCAAATATATATTGACCAATTGTTTTCTAGGCTGGATTTCGTGGTCGTTTATCTTGATGATATTTTAACTGGTAGTAGAGACCTCGAGGAACACAAAAGTCACTTAGAAACATTTTGCAAAATCTTAGTCTACAACGGTCTGATAAAAAACAAAGAAAATGCGAATTACAACAGTCATATATAAAATTCTTAAGTCATATTATTAGTGCAAATCATACTTCACCTTTAAAGGATAAATTGAACACAATAAAATCTATTGTTCATCCTAAATGCGTACGCGATATTAAACAATTCTGAGGTATGATAAACTTATATCATCAGTTTATTCCACATTCATCAGAATTACTAGCACTATTAACCTATTTGAGAAAAAATAATGGAAAAAAATGAAAAGATACTTTGGAATGAATCTTAAGATATGCTTTCCGAGCAAATCAAATCTAAGCTCAACTTAATAACTGCATTATCTATGTGTCTAGATGGAACGAATTTGATTTTAACTACTGATGCATCTATTTACGCCATTGGAGCATCCCTGAACCAAGTTATTTACAAACAACTCGGCCCAATAGGTTTTTTCTCATAGAAATAAAAAGATTCGGAAACACGCTATTAAACTTTCGACAAAGAGTTACTAGCAATATGAACGTTAAAACATTTTATCCTATTCACTATAATAACCGACCACAAACCATTAGTAAACTTATAACTATTTAAGAGCCAAAGTCCGAGACAGCTCCACAAAACGTGTTCCCCCTCACAATTTCAATGCGAAATGCAAGTCATTACTGGGAATTCAAATATAGTTTCTGATTATTTATCATCGATAAACCTAATAAATGGTTTTAATTTTTTAGATATAAATTTTCTACGTGATGGTGGAGAACGGATAATTATAACATTTGTTTAAATAAATGAAGGTAATGCTGGCGGTTATTTTATTTTGAATTATAATAAATATTTCGTCTGTAACACGCAATAATTTGGTGGCCAAGATGGCAAATTCGCAAATTCCTCCACAAATGATGCTGAATTACTAGCACTTAAACAAGCATTGTTACAGGATAATTTCCCGAGCTCTTTATCAAGATATACGAATATACGAGAGGAGCTAGCTGTTTTACAGGTAGGCGAGAAAATTTTGATCACGAAAGAAGATCGAATAGTCATATCTAAACAACTGCGTCGAAAAATTCTGGATATGACACATGATACTCACATTGGATCGGCGAAAATGGTCTCGATTCTTCGAGAGACAGTTTATTTGTCTGATATGGTTAATGATGTCGTTGAGTTTTTGCATCATTGTGATGTATGCCAAAGATTAGTTGATCACGATCAACAACCCCAAATGAAGCCGGTACCAAGTACGGTCTCAGAACTAGATAAGGTGATGGCAGTAGATGTGATTGGACCTTTGGAAGCATTGAATGGTGGATTGGCAGTAACAACAATCGATATTCATAGTCGATACCCAACAGTAATATGAAATAGAGCAATTGATATAACACTTTGGGATAGAGCATTCCTTCTCAACAATTTATTACCCGCTGGCAAATGCCGTCGTAGAACAAATGCATCCGACCTTCAAACAACGGTTGATGAAATGTCAAGAAAAATAACGATGATTTATTGGAGGTGCTGATCGACGCGGTGTTATGAGAGATGTACCATGTAAAACGACGGGCTAGACTCCTTTTCATCTGATGTTTAGTCGTCCAATGCGGGGACGGTTCCAAAACCTAGTTGTGGATGTAAAACGTGAAATGGTCTTGCGAAAGTTAATGAAGGGGTATTCAAAAAAGCGTGGATCATATAATCTATTTGCGCAAACAAGAAAGGTTTGGTTTAGATGTAGTCGTAGATATAAGTTCAAGAATGCAACTGTGGTGTCTCGAAAGATAGGTAAGAGTTCTTACGAATTGATTCTTTCAGATGGATCCACAAGGAAAGTTAGTCAATATGGAAGCGGATAATCTGATTATGGACGATATTTGAACGACCCTGTTGAGTCAAAAAGATAATAATAAGATAAAATCCGAAAACACATCAATAAGAGAACTGCAAAAAAAATGGAGCCGCAAGTTACGGAATCGAGGGTTGTAGAACAAGAGATCGACGCATGTGTGAGAAGAAACCCGCCTCGAGAAGCAAGAAACCGAAGATCAACCACATTCTTGTGAAGGAAGATGGAATGTGGCAAACGGATAATTATAAATTATGTTTAAATTAATAAAGGCAATGTTGGTGGCTATTTTAAAATTCATTGATAAACAGCAACTCGCTGTCGACGAATACCAAGAGAGTTCTCCACATCTCATTATTAAAAATGATAAGTTGTACGATATGATCTTTATCACGTGTCTTTAGACCGTTTATTCCTTAAGAACTGCTTTCAACATACAATAAATCATTGCAGAACAACTTTACAGCTAATGCACTTACAATTGAATTGGAAATGGATACGCAAAGACAAAAAGAAATTTAATTTAATTTGAAATATCTGAAATGAAAGTAAAATAGCAAATTGGTTTGAGGTAATACCTCTAAAAAATATTTTGTCTAATGACATTTGTTCCTTCCTCATACGAGAATACATAGATATGGGGCCCCGAAACGGATAAAAACAGATCAAGGGAGACAATTCGAGAACCAAAATTTCAAAAAACTATGTAGAAAATACAACATTAAAAAATCCGAACAACTCAATACAGTGGAAAAAACAGCACCAATGGAAAAAATCAAAATTTTCAACAAATGTTTGAAACAAACATTGAGAATCAAATGTAACAACAACAACTCGTTGAAGTACCTTGGTGAATCTTGCTTAGCTATAAAATTAAAGCCGTATAGTATAACACTACGTTCGCTAAACGAAAATTTAGCTGAAAAAATATATCTTAAATTTATTTAAAGAGTCTACCTGGTTTCAGAGACCAACCTAGATAAGAAATATAAATTCTGTTATTTAGAAGAACCAATTAGCAAGAAGCTTTTGACGAAAAATTGTCAGGACCCTATCCCGTCACAGACATATTTAAAAACAACGTTTCTATTCATATAGAGGGTAATATCAAGAAATACAACTTTCGCAAAGTGAAATTAAGATAAGTTTCTTTTAGCAAGCTCCACTCTTTCAGTTTTTGGCTCATGAAGTGTCTCATTTTTCGACACCCATTTATTTGAATTTATTTATTATTATTTTAACACCATTATCCGTATTACAATAAAACTATTCTCATAACGGAATAATGCTATATTTTGTATTTAATGTTTACTTCTAATTATCATAGCATTTATTTACCTATATACAAGTTATAAAATACTATTATTTATTATTTTATATCCTATATCGTTATTTATAAATAAAACATTATAATATATATTGTAATATAAATAATTATAAGTACATTTCTCAATTTTATTTATACTGTCCCTTTGTGTCTCCGCAGACCACATCAATGATCCTATATTTTTGCAGCGTCCAAACAGTGTACATGCCGATTTCTATCAAGAGCAGTGCAACAGACAAGGTCTGATGAAGTTTATCAAGAAATATCATTGAGATGACGAAATTCTCTTCTGGCCGGACCTGGCCAGTACATTATACCAACAGCACTCTCAAACTTCTCCATCATCTCAACACCCACTTTGTTTACAAGGAGTGTAATCCTCCTAACGTCCCACATTGCCGCCCCATTGAGAACTTTTGGGGCGCTCTAAAGGCGAATGTGTATGAGGGAGGCTGTGAGGCGCAAACAATCCCTCAACTACAGCAACGGATTAAGAAAATGTTGAAAACAATGGATCAGTCCACGGAAGAACTTGAAATGGATTAAGAAACGCCTTCGTGCTGTGTATAGAGACGAACAACTTTCAATTAATCTGTAAACATTTTTTGTTCCTTACATCTTGTCCTTCAATAAAATATGAACAGCTTCTGAAAAATTTATTTCGTCGTTTCACAATGGTGGTTTAAAATTTGTCCAGATTTAGCCTGCGCACCCGTTATTTTTCCAGAATTATTCCTAACCTATTAATGTCCTCTATTCCTATAACATTTATTCGCGCGCCCGTATCCAGTAAACAAGAAAAATACAGATCATTACACTTAACTATCATCCGGGTCGTCCATCAAGTTTGTCATATGTTATTTTAAAATTACACAATCTAAATATTCCGCAGTTATTTTTTTATTATTACACAATACACAAAATCTGGCTAAATCTGGACAAATTTTAAACCACCATTGTGAAACGACGAAATAAATTTTTCAGAAGCTGTTCATATTTTATTGAAGGACAAGATGTAAGGAACAAAAAATGTTTACAGATTAATTGAAAGTTGTTCGTCTCTATACACAGCACGAAGGCGTTTCTTAATCCATTTCTTATATTTGAACTTTTAACATTTGACATACAACTACCCGACACATTACATAATTTCGGTAATTTTCACAATTACTTTTTATTGGGTCGTAATGGCGTAATTCTTTTTTTAATTTTATTCTTAGTACCCTTATCGTACAATCTAGATAACCAATTTACATATATTTTATTATGCTCACTTTCACTAAATTCGTTTCTCTTTTGAAAAAAGATTATTCACATTATCATCATTCTTATTACTTTTTTCATTCAAATAAAAATTATTAATAAAATTATCATTCAAATAAATATTACTATTAAAATTATCAAATAATATATTACTATTATTACAATTACAATAAGTTAAATTACAAATAAATGGTTCCAAAAATTTCTTACATTTAAACAGATGGCTCCTATCACCTTTAGCCTTGATGGAGCCTGAGCGTTTGGGGTCTGATCTCTTTCTTCGTGTTCGTCATCAAAGTCCTCGATTTCATCACGATTTTCATCTAATGCCGCAATCCAATTCTCAATCCGTCGACATTCATCCCATGATAGTATCTCTACTTCATATAGTTTTCTTCCCCTTTTTGCCAGTACTGAAAACTAAAGTGACCATTTTTCTTACAGTGGCAGCATTTAATGTTTGGGCACTCTCTTCGCATATGCCCATGTTCTTGACATGCATGACATTTGGTCTGGATGCTTGTGTTTGGACAATTCCTGCTGATATGTCCTTGCTTCTGACAGCTCCAATATACGACTAAATTTCTCGACTGTGGTTTGTTTTGATGGCTCCTGGAGTGTTCACCATGTTTTTTGTTTGTATTTTCTTTTACTATTTTTTTGTAACTGTGTGTGTTTTCCATTTGACTGTTTTGTGAGATCTGTGATTGTTGTTTTGTTTTATTTCATTTTATCGAGAGAAAGACAGGGGTTCGGAAAAGAGAAAATCAAGTCCCAAAAAAAGGCAAAAAGAGAAACATTTGAAATAAAAGAAAAAATGAAGCAATCGCAATCCCCCCTCGCTGTTGAAAAGCCTTTTTAGGCAGCAGAGAGCCAAAAATAAATAGCACCAAGTGATCGCCTAGTATGATAGCGGTGAAGAAATCCCGATTCAGGTGATTGTGGCCAAGATATAGCGAGTGCTCGGGATGAAGCTACAAGCAAGGACAAGTAGCAGTTGCTTGAGCCGTCGGCCACAAGAAGGGATTTTGTGTCAATCAATATTCATCCAAGCATCAATCGACCACTGTGTGATTGCATCAAATATAATATATACGCATTTTGTAATTGATTTATTTTCGTTTATTTATTTATAATGTTAATTTTATTGGAATTATTCTTTGAATTTTGAATTGAATATTTCATGTTATCGATTGAATGATTAATTATACACCAATTCTCAATTACTAATGCAAATAAAGCATTTAGTTAAAATTGAGACAGAATTATATATTTGACTTTACTTATATGAAATGGATTTGGATTACATTAACAGTTGAATTATGATGAATTATTAAAAAAAAAATGTAAGTTTTTATATATTATTTATATTTTATTAATATTTATGTACAATAATAATGTTTATTTTTAATAATACACTAATCACCAAGAATGTCTTTTTTTAATATTGAGGCCCCGAAGAATTTCTTAATGTGCCCGTAGTAATTTGAGAGATCCAAATAATCTTCCTTCCCAACTTCTGCTGTAATGAGATTTACCAGGCACTCAATCTTTTCATTTTGGGACATTGATGATAAACTCCGCATTCTTGTTAGGCTTTTTCTGACACTGAACTTGACCTTGGAATAAACCGACTCGATCGGGTTAAGGAAAGGGGAGTAGGGAGGTAAATGGATTACCTCAATGTGATTTGGGGTTGAAATCCCAAGATGTATAGATGCATTATCATGAATTAGATAATGCTTA
>MQRK01248011.1:29919-41502 GCA_001938485.1 Girardia tigrina
TTCTTTAACCCGATCACAATTTCGATTCTCCACAACGGCCCGCACCTTCTTTACGGAATAAAATCTGCCATCTAAAAATCTGGCAATGGTTGACGTGGAGCAGGAGACTCCAACACTGTTAAAAAGTTTTTCATTTCCTTTAAAGTGGCCTCCGGGTATTCTTCTATGTAATCTAATATTCTAATTGTCGATGCATCATTGATGATGCATTTTTTATACCCTCCAATGTGCCCGCTGCTTATTTTCCCAGTTTTTCTGAACCGGTAAATGATGCTGTTGATGGTACGCCGTTTTATTTCCATTTGAGACCCAAGAAGGATATAATCTTCATCCTTCTCAAATGCTTCAACGAGTCTCCTTTTGTCAACTTCAGATACCCTGTCGTTAGCATCAAAATTTATTATTTTATTTCAGGAATTACCATTTCCTATCTCTCTTTTTGAACGGCAGGGTCATCTCCGAGTCGTTTGATGTGCTGTAAAGTTGACGTTATTTTATTTTGTTTTTTAAATTTTACCTTTCTTCTCGACAGCTTTGTGTATCAGATGAAGCACTGCTTATATCTGAATATTGTACGTCCATGTAGTTAATCTTTTATTAATTTTTAAAAATATTTTTAAAATTTAACTAAGTGCCTTTACCTATAACATAATGCATTCAAATTATGTGTGTTTGTCTGTGTGTATGAGGTTTGTGTGTATATATTGTGCGTTTGTATTGTGTGTGCTTTCAATTGTGTTTGTATGTTCATTTATTAGACATATATTTTTATTTATCTTTATGCTTTAGACAATAAGAAACTGCACACGCAATCAAATCTTATTGGTTTGTTTATTTTTAGATTATATATTTATAATTAATTTCATAAAGGTATTTATCTAAATGCCTCCGCTACATAAGGAAATG
The DNA here is from genome assembly GCA_001938485.1 of Girardia tigrina. NCBI lineage: Eukaryota > Metazoa > Platyhelminthes > Tricladida > Dugesiidae > Girardia > Girardia tigrina. The sequence continues at coordinate 30,826 of MQRK01248011.1, forward strand.
AGAACGGGTGTAATTCTTGATTTAGTAAATGTAGCTATATATCATATTTGATAGTTGCTTCATTTTGTAGTGAAGTTTTTAATTTTACATTGAATTTTAAAATGAATAATTGAATTATAATTAATGATACTTATTACATCCGTTCCCGATTAGAAATGTCGAAAAGGTATTTTGTTAGATAAATATTCATAAAATAATAAATAAATATTCAAAAAATTAAGTAATAAATAATCAAAAATTGATTATTAAATAATCAAAATTAATAAATTAATACACCTAAATTTATTTTAAAATATTCCATTCGTTATTATTTATAATTCAATTTGTGACTATTATTAATTTATGAATATTTATTTATTATTTTTTGATTATTTATTAATTGTATTGTGATTATTTAATGTTAATTTATAATTATTTATGATTATATTAATTAGTCATTGAATATTTATTTATTAATTTATCAATATTTTATTAAGTTTTCGTTATTTATTAATCATTTTGAAATTATTTATTAATTAAATCTTGAATATTTATTAAATAATTTGTTAATATTTATTATTTAATTTGTGACTATTTATTATAAATTTATGAATATTTTTTATTAATATTTAATAATTAATTTTTTAATGTATATGTATTTGTGATAATTTATTACATAATATGGTTATTTATTAAGTAATTATTTTTTTTATTTCTGAAGTATCATACACAAATATCAACTGATCTTACAAATTATTTCGAATTAAATGTACCAATGTGAGTTATTGAATTTAGATATCTTAGAAGTATAGATATTAGATTAGAAGTATAGATATCTTAGCTTCATCCCGAGCACTCGCTCTATCTTGGCCACAATCACCTGAATCGGGATTGCTCCGCCGCCATCATACTAGGCGATCACTTGGTGCTTCTCCTTAATCCTGGTTGCCAGGATCTAAAATAAATATCTGTTAATATAAGTGTCTGCATGAGGCCCTTGTCCGTTCGCACCCACCGGATCAGCTTGCTCATGTTTGCTGGCATCCGCTCGTTATTAAAGTTGTCGGTCTCATCGGACAATTTCGTCGTGTCTTTGTCCACAGAATGCTGTTTGTTTTGAGCGGTTGCCACGGCCTGAGTTTTTTACGGCCTGGTCGTTATGATTTTAAATTATACTGTTTTCGATTTGCCATTTGAACGGGGCGTGTTTTTCATTAGAATGGTTACTTTATTCCAATCTCACTTGATTGCACAATAACAATAATAGAACTGATTTTCAAAATATAAATACAACTACAATCACAGGTAAATACATAATTCAAAAATGAGGTATATTTAGATATTTTTGTCAGTAATAATAAAAAATAATAGTTAAAACAAATTATAAAATTAAAAAAAATTTAATAACTGTATTTTCTTTAAAATTTTAAATTTGTAGAAATTTTTTATATATTAATTTTATTATATATTATTTATATTTTAAAAATAAATATGCTGTTAAAAAATTTTAAAGCAAAAATGGTTTAAAATTAAAATCTAAATATTTATTTTAAAAATATTTGAGAAATTTTCTAGATTTTAATTTTATTTCTACTCAAATCAATTTTAAAAAAATCAAAATCTATTTCGATATGATAGAATTTAAATTATTTTTTAAATGTAAATTGAGTAGAATTCAAATTCTACTATAAATATAAAATGACCTTTCATTATTTCATTTTAAAATAAATCATGGGTTAGATGAAAATTTTAATTTTCCTATTCTTAATTAATAATTTTTAATTTAGATTTAGAAATCATATCTTCTATAAAGAAGGAACTAAAGTCTTCGTTGAAGATGATTGATGAGAAATTATTCGACCGAGCTTTTTTGGAGGGAATGAATTTACCTGAACAGATTTTCATGTGTACATGGCTTTAATAAGTGCAAAAAAAATTTTCTTCACTAATTAATTTTGTTATTAAATTTATTAATATATTGGTAATGTAATAAAATTATCCACCAATATGAAAATAATAGACCAAAACGAATTTAAAACATTAAGATAGAATGAAAATTTTCCAAAAAAGTTAAAGGAATATTTAGGGCAGATTAAAAATCCACAGAAATGGTCCATTAATGATTTAGTTTGGAATATTAAAAATAATTTTGAGGTGTCAATGTCTCTGCTTGATCGAAAATTGACAAATATAAATTATATAGAAGGAAATGTACATTCAACAAATGATGTCAGGATCTTTATGGCTCTGCGAGGCGAGAATAATAATTGTTTACTTAGATTATCAATTTTTAAAATTACAGAAATTCAAAAATTTGAAGATCTACGATTTGCAAATAAAGTTCCAAGACATTTAAATATTTATCTTGCAAATTGTCAAAACTAGGACGAAATTAAAGAGTCGCCTTAGCCGAACAGAGAAAAGACAAATATATTATATAAATACATTAAAAGACAAATATATATATTTATTTTGCTATTAATTAATTAGCTTAATCGATATAATGCAACATTGTGTGACTCAAGAAAATGTGTTATTAAAATTTAGAGCAATTTTTAGAGCAATTCGGATTGCTCTGATGAACTATCGGATTCGTGGATTTCGGAAAATGTTCGTTTCGCTGCTGGTGTTGATGTGATCGGTCTCTTTGACTTGAGGTATATTCAAATTATTTTTGTCAGTAATAATAAAGAATAATATTTAAAACAAATTATAAAATTTAAAAAAATTTAATAACTGTATTTTCTTTAATATTTTCTTTAAAAGTTTAAATTTGTAGAAAATCATATATTTTAAAAATAAATAAGGCTGTTAAAAAATTTTAAAGTAAAAATGGTTTAAAATTAAAATCTAAATATTTATTTTAAAAATATTTTAGAAATTTTATCTAGATTTTAATTTTATTTCTACTCAAATAAATTTTAGAAAAATTAAAATATATTTCGATATGATAATAGAATTGAAATTATTTTTAAATTTAAATTGAGTAGAATCCAAATGCTACTATAAATATAAAAGGACCTTTCATTATTTCATTTTAAAATAAATCATGGGTTAGATGATGCAATTTTATAAAATTCATGTTGAATTTTAAATTTTTAGAAAATACCGGTTTTAGCAATCAACAATCAATAAACGTTGATTCGTCAATGGAAGAGGTGACCTGGCTCGGTTTGAAAGTGAAGAAAGAAGACAATTTCGCCGCCTGGTACAAAGAACTCTTTTTAAAAAGCAGAATGATTATTGGTAATAGTAAATCATATATTATAATGTCATCAGGTATGAAAATTTGAAAGAATATTAAACTCTTTAACTGAAGAGTTTGAAAGTCGTCATGCTGAAGATTGTGTATTTTGTTTGTTCATTTCTCAAAGTAACATAGAAAAAGAAAAGGATCACTTTACTGATATTTCTCGGCGATAGTACTTCAACAGAGATTTCAGTCTGTTTAGAAACGAACAACAAGCGATCGTAGAAAATTACACACACCAGAAATGGATAGCCCTTGGCGAGTGGCGATGTTGTGGAGACTATCGTCATTTAAACGCAATAACCCTGAAAGATGATTATCCTTTACCACTTATTAAGGATGTTACTATACGATTAGCCAGTGCAAAAGTCTTTAGTAAGATCGATTTGACTCCAGTCTACTATCAAATCCCGATGGCTGAAAACGACATCTGCAAAACTGCCGTTACCACTCCATTTGGTCTTTTTGAATTTATACACATGCCATTCGGATTAAAAAACGCTGCCGTCACTTTTCAACGGACCATGGATCAACTTTTCAGAGAAGTGAAATTCGTAGTTGTGTATCTCGATGATTAAAATTAAAAAAAAATAAATAAATCATTAATTATCGATTTAAAAATAGAAATTATGATGATTACGACTGTTCGTCGTGTGTTTCATTTATTTTTTTTTACAACTTGTATTTTGTGTGATTTCGCAATTAACGATTCTTTATCAATCATTTTTTACCAATTGAAGAAATTGTCGTCGTCCGATTGTGAAATTACTTTATCCGAATAACAGAAAATTTTTGTCGTCGTCCGATTGTGAAATTACTATATCTGAATAACAGAAAAGTTTTGTCATTGTGAGTTTGTGAAAGCACTCTATCCGAATCAAAAGAATCTAATTATCCAAGGTCAGATCCCGTCAATCCTATTCTTATTCCAAGTAATTTTTTATTATTATCACCTACCGCTATTTATTGTGATCAGTTTTTATCTTCTTTTCTCTTGTTATATCATTGATTTTAAATTACATATATTATAAATATTATTTAATATTATAAAAGCCCAAGTCACTCACTGCCTGCCTCACTGCCTCACTAACGCTGTCAGGTAAATTTTTGAAATGATTTTATAATCAATAAAGAAATGATTGTATATTAATAAATAAATATTAGACTGATATTAGAATGAATGCGATTTTTGTAACCGTAATTTCTTAAATATCATTTTGTCTCGAGATGATTTTCAAACTTTGCATTAAACAGAAATAAAAACTTTTGTTATACGATTTTTTATACTCGAAACACTGAAATTTTCAATAAAAATGCTTTCAGAAAAAAGTCGCGTGATCTAATAACATTGAACCCCCGGCAAGAGAGGGCCGCGAAGCGGGCCGAGCGCGCTAGTATTTATTATTATTCCGATAGTGAAAATAACCTCTAGTTCCAGATTTGAACTCTTGGTAATTTTCACAGTGTTCATACAACTACACAACATAATAATAAAAATAATACTACTAATAATAAAGATAATAATTCTATAGTAATATTTATGATAATTTGTATTGTTTATTTGACAATCTGTATGGAATTTATATATTTATATGGAATTAGGAAAAAAAATTCTTACATTTCTTATGGTAATGTCAGTTAATGTCACACACTAAAGGCACACAACCCATTTGAATACACGAGTCCATCGATTATTTCAAAATGAATTTAATGAAAGTAAAATACAAAGATGGGCTACGTCAATTAAAGAATCCAATTTACAACGAATATTACTTTATTTGAACACTTCAAGCAGCTGAATATTTTAACAACTACCGAGATTATTATTATTTTTTAACAAACATATTTTCACTTCTATTGATATTAAAATGAAACCAAAGTTTTTTTATTTAATGTAATTTGTTTTCTTCCTAATGTTTACTATTATTTTACCTTCTAGATTTTTTCTACTCACTTTACAGGCTTGTGCACAATTATATATACTGTATTTTTATTTAAAATCAAACAATACCAACCGTATATCCAATGAACAGAAAAAGGGAATGATACAGCAAAATTACTGTTTAAATTTCTGTTTTCTGAAGGAGCATGAGTTTAAACGTGTTCTGCAGAAACTTGTTCAAGTAGGAGTTAAAATTAAAATAATATTTCCAACTAATAAAATCTTTAACTATATAATGTAATAAATTATTATTATAAATAATACACCAGAAAATCTTAAGGAGAAATCTTAATCGCATTCTTCTATCATTTTGAAAGGCTTAAACACTTATCAAAGAGATAAAAAGAATTTGGAAATAATGCGGACTGTTTTTTTGTGAAAATGTTTTAATGGCTTTTTTTGTCAAAGAAAAAAATGTTTATTGTTTGAATAAATTAAAATTGTAAAAGCGGAATCACCGCACAAATTTTTAAACAATAAAATCGATTAAAAGAAAATCTTGTTTTTCGTTAATTGCTTATGCAAACATTATCTAATGATTTCCATATCCTTCCGATTTGCAATAACAATGATTTAAAAATTACAGATGCATGGATTTGGAACGAAAATGTTATTCGGAGCGATGATTTCGGATTCATATCAAGAATGAACAACACTAAAAGCGATTCATGTATCTTTGACATCCGCCAAGAAATAAAAGGAGAAAGAACAACGGTCCTCATGAGGGTTACGATTCCTGATTGTAAAACCAATATAAAACAAGGGTGGTGAATGCATTTTGAGATGCCAACTCATGACAATCAAATTGATTGAGGCATTAGCGTCTATCAGATAATGAACTGTTGGCAGCTTTTCAGATAGCTCAGTTATAAATTATTGATATTTTGATTTTTCGAGGCTGCCAACAAAAATCTTGTTTGGCCCATTTATAAATATTCCTATTACGAGGGTCATATTCGTTCCACGTGAATTCGGGACTGTTCTATTGATTTCGAAACCGTGTTCCGATCAGAATTCCTTCAGCATCATCCACCAATTAAATCCTACTTCATCAATATATAGCAGTCAGAATTTACTATTTCAGATTTTAAATAATTGACTGTGTTTTCCTGTCGCAGTGATTTTGCTTGATCAAAGTTCTTCACTTGATCATTTGCTCTGACTTTCTTGATGGTGTAGTACTTGTGGTGCATGAAGCGGTCCATGATTGATGGAAATTCAAAATATTGTGTAATTTATTTTTTATACACTCCTTGTTGTGATTTTTCCTTCCGTTTTATATTTTGTTGTTAATTACAATTATTTTATTTAAAATAACATTTTTTTCATATTTAGTAATTATTTAGAGGCAATTTCAGTGACGATTTATTTCATCATCTAGACTGTCAGAGAATATTTAAAATATATACATTAGATTTTAAAAGTAAATTGTTTTTATATAGATTAAAAATTTATAATGGAAGGAAATAAGTATCATTTATGACGTGTTATGCTATTTGATCTTAATAATAAAAATGATGCAGAAACCAGGAAGAAAAATTTTAAAGTTTATGGTGATGATACTGTTGGAGAGTACCATTTGAATATAGTTTGCAAAGTTTAAAATAGGAAAATTAAACGTCGAGAATGGAGAAAGATGTGACCACCCATCAAATGTCAATGACTACGAAATCCGTCAGATTATAGCCGATAACCTAGGTGTTGATTGCCAGAGTGTGGTGAGAGCGTGGCCGCGGAGTCCCGGTGCCGAGTATGTGGTGACCCCGGGACGAGGAGGCGAGAGAAAATCAAAAACTAACTGGAAATGGAACTTTCAAATCTCAGACTGCTATCGCTAACAATCTCCATCTCGTCTGTTGGTTTGATCCAACAATGACTCTCAGCATTATCAAGAAACATTTGAACAAAACCGCACTGGACAGTATCTGTTACACGTTGCAGCATTTTTTAAATCTGATCTTAAGTTGATAAATTTTCCACGTCATTTGATGTATGTCGAAACGTTCGAAATAAATATTAAAATATATTACTCCATTGTTCGAAAGAAACGATATTTTCTATTAAATGTTGCAATAAACTCATTGCCAAACTCATAATGTCAATTTAATCAAGTCGTCCAGAGACAAAATTTCCAGTTCATTAATATCAACATTATCTTTAAAAAATGTTTAAAAAATATATTTCCAACTCGATATCCGTAAGTGATTCGTGAAAGAGTGTAATCAGTTTTAAACGACGCTTGATTACGTTACACGAGAATTCTTCAATATCGATATTGGCAATTTTTGCTATCTCGACAATGATCACCATGGCATTTTTCAGTCTTACCAGATATCCCTTTCCATTCACATCCCCTCGTGACGCACTATCTGTTCAAGAGACCACTGTGGTCCAACACCATTTCCAAGTAATCCCTCGTATAGAAATCACATTCATATAAGACCTGTTCGATTTAAGAGCTTTGGCGGTTGACAACAATTTCACCTCTCCAATCGAGCAGCATTTTTCTCGAAATAGATTTCAGATTCCACCTTTTTGTCAATCCAAACAATAGCAACATTCAAAATTTGAACAATTCCGATGACCAAGTAACTCAGCATATTATGCACTAATTATTGAACCAAAAGAGAACCCATTTTAATCACGTACAATTTATTTAAACAAAATAAATTATTAAAATTTTCAAAAACATTTTTAATACATTTTCTAACAAAATTATGTTGGTCATTGGCCTATTTTTTCTTTCTTAAACTATATAGTTTTTATATATTTATTTAGTATCTTTTTTGTATTTATTTAATATCTTTTCTTACAATGAACACTATTTTTTACAAATGTTTCACATTATTGAGATGTGACAAAATAATTAAATATTCGACAAATTTTCATTGCAAATGTTTGACAAAGAGTTTTAACTTTATCATAGATATCTAGGGGGTGGCTAAGGTGGCTAGCCAACTTCTCTTGTTTTTTGTCATAAAATAAATTGGGTTAACTTTTTTGCATCATAAATGAGCAAAAAGGAATGTAGTGAAGTGTACTGAGCAACTGTTTTATTAACTCATTATTAAAGTCGATTAAAATTTAGCAAAATTTTAAAAAATGAAGTAAATTTTAGAAAATTTATGTAAATTTAAAAAAAATCAGTAAAATTTAGAAAAATGAAATAGTTACTGAGACGTTTCAGTAATAAGTAAATATTTTAAATAAAATCTAATAATAAAGGAACATTTTCACAATTAAATTTTTTGCAGGATAAAGAAAACCACAAAAGAGATTTACATAATTATTTTTTTTAATTATATGATTCTTCATTTGGACATTCATGGCGATGTACTTTTAAGGGAAATCGAGAAAAAATAGTTTTTACCGTCAGGAATAGCAAGGACAATAAATTGATTCGAGATGATGTCAGACAGCCACCACGTTCTTGGCGGAACGCACCCCAAGAAATCTCACAAAAATGGCTTTAGCTCTGAATAGAATACTAGACTTTATCTAAGAAACTCACATTGTATTTAAAAATGGGGTATCTCATTATTTTTTAATATTTCTAAAATTTAATATTTTTTCCAAATTTTACTTGAATTTTCTAATTTTTCTAAATCTAAGATGATTTTTAAAAAATTTTCTAAATTTCACTTGAATTTATTTTTTTCTAACATTTACTTATGTGCTAAGTTTTCTAAATTTTACTTGAAATTTTTAATTTTTCTAAAATTTACTTCAATTTTCCAATTTTATGTGGTCACTCTTATCCGGGAATCGTTTTTTTTTGTGATTGTAATGCAAATAATATAATAATTTTGAACCTTTTTTGTGATTTTTTATTGTCTCTGTAACGTATAAAAATATGTAATTAACATAAAATATATGATTAAAATAAAAATTGCGCCATTATTTCACGGATTTTCACTTTCCGTGGGTGGTCCTGGAACGCATTGATAGCGATAAGTGAGGGATTACTGTATTTCTATTCAGGAATCCATCATGACATATCTAATATGGGAACAGATGTATAAGCAGCGAAAAACTAAAATTTAATGATTTAAAGGTGGCGGTAAAACCATCGAAATATATTAAATCAAATATTTATATTTTGAAAATGGCCCTTCTTTTGTTTTTGAAAAAAAATCCATATTTTTAATTTATTCACAATATTAAATTTTATTGAAGTAAATTAAATAATTATAATGAAAGTTTTTATTTAATGTATGATTAAGTTTTTTAATAAAAATTCAATTTCATCAAATTTTTGTCATTATATGTTATTATTCGATAAAAATATAGAAAACGTTGAAAAAAATTGATCATAAAAATAACTTACCTCGTATCTAAGAAAAATATTACCAGAAATTATATTTCGGCTTACAAAAGCCATTTTAATCAATATACGACGGCGCTTTGAAAATGTCACAAAAGTGTCTATTTAAACAAGTTCTCAGAAGAAAATAAACTTCAAAAATATATTTTGTACGGCGTAAATTTGGTTAAATTTTGTGATATTTTGTAAATAATTTTCTTGAAAACCAATGAATTGGAAATGACAGATTTTAAAAAAATTGAGTTTTAAGTTAGAATTTGTAAATAATAGTATTTTTGAAAATTATATTACGAGGAAAGTTTTCTAATATATTGATTAAAATTTTATTAATAATCCAATTGATATCCAAAATTCTAGCACAATTGTATAAATTTCGATACGTTGAATTTTGGATTAAATTTCGTAAATATTTTTATTTCATAAAATTTGTTATTTTATTGTGTTCCTCTATTAATAGATAAATGATTAAGAAATAGTTTCGCTGTTATATATAGATTTTTAATATTAAAAAGTTCTACATAATTTGTGTAAAGATAAATATTTAAATATAAAAATAATGAATAATCAAATTCCTTATTTTATTTCAATTTGGAGATTATTTTAAATATTTTTAAAATCTTTATATATTTTAATTTTAATTTGCTCATTAAAACGTTAAAAGCTCTGTTACAATAAGAAAAACTATATTTGCATGAGGAGTATGTTCAATTATTTTTGTGGATTAATGTTGTATGTATGCAGGCCCGGCTCAACAGTGGATGCAGAAGATGCACGGCATCTGGGCGCCACTCTGAAAGGGCGCTAAAATCGAAAAGTGATTTTCCACTTAATTGTTTTTTGTAAATTTTTTTTTTAAATCTAATTTCCAATCCAAATTTTTTTTGTAAAAATTTTTAATAGCTCTTTGTTTTTATAAAATACAGACATTTTCCAACTAATTTAATTTTTTTCTGTTCTGTTCAATTTTCCATTCATGTGTGTGCATGTTAATTATATCGCAATGCGATATTTTCAGTAAGAAAAAATAGTATTTTATTAAAAAGTATTCATTATCAAATTCATTAATTTTATATAGATTTTAAATTATCAAAATTTTGCAGCATCATTAACCAATAATTTTAAAAATGGAAAAAAAGAAATTATCTGGAGCAGAATACCGGAAAAGAAAAGCGGCGAGAGAAA
>MQRK01248021.1:15427-26553 GCA_001938485.1 Girardia tigrina
ATATTGAATTATTAAAATAAAAATCAGTTTTCCATTCTTTAACTGAAAAACTGTAAATCGTGTTTATTCAACACCCATTCATAATAATATATGATAGCAACAACTGTGACAAATCAATATGTAACAATAATAAATCATTAAACTTCAATATTTCAATAATCCACATAATAAAATTAATCTTATGACATTTCTATATAAAGAGTTATGTTTATAATTTAAAACATAATTAAAATTATTTACTTTAATAAAATATATAAATTACTTAATTTTTCCAGGTTTTAATAATGAAAAAAATATCATTTATTTGTCTAAAAACGGAAACCCAATATTATATGGGATTTCGAACAAAAGTTTATAATTACTATTATTCGAAACTGTAATAATAATATTTATTTAAAACAATATGATCTTCGCAAGAAGCTCGAATGAGGAATATCATCAGTATATATATATATATATATATATTGATTAATGCAATGTGGGTCAAACATACCCTCACTCATTACACCATACATACTACTTCGATTGTGACCTATTACATAACACAACAGAGATCACACCTAGAACATTCCATGCATACATTACGCAACATACATTTATTGTTTTTCTTATTACTTATCAACAATCTATTTAAAAAAGAAACTTTTTCCCTTTTATATTATATTCTTACCACAACTCTTAGAAATTTTCTTTTCATGTGTAATATTTGATAAGTCATATGGAATTATAATTTTGTGTCGTGTACCTATTTATTTATTTTGTGTTGTGTACATATTTATTTATTTTTATATTTTATAATTAATTATGAACGTCAGCCAAAAAATTTCCACAATGATAAAACCAAGAACAAAAGAATAAAATTTGATTTCCTAAAAAAAAGAAAGAAAAAAACGAAAGAAAATAAATTTCCCCACATTAACTTTAATTATCCCACATACAAATAATAATTATTAGATTGCCAGGGGCAATATAAATTTTAAAAAGTGATCAATAAAACGATCATAAAATTCTGGATTTGGATTTATTAATAAATTTGACTTACTTGCCGTGGATCAAATCCAAGAATTTTTATTTTTCATTAAAAATTAGCAAAAAATAATTCAGAAACTGAAAATTAAAATTGTTGTCTGAAAAAGAAGTATTTTCATTGTCTTTACTGGATTCATCATTGCCATTACCGAGTTTATTATTGTCAATTTCCCAGTCGATCAAGTGCTGTGTTCGAAAATATACGAATATCTGACGTACTGTTCATCTAACTGTTTGGCAGAAAAAGGTGATTTAACATTATTTGGTTCTTGTATTAAAAATTCCCCATAAAACGTTTCTTGTTTACTGTGATATCGACTTTTTTTAACACTTTCCGTTAAAAGTTTGTTTGTTATATTTTTTACATTGGTATGAAACATTCTTATTATTTGTGTTATTATAAATACTTCTTTTTTACAAAGCTTTAAAACAGAATTGGTCAAAATAGATATAAAGAGAAACGATTCATTTGATCAATTGTATTTTACAACAGTTTTGATTATAATTCTCATCACAACACTAACATGATTTCTAATAATTTTATTTAGGTCACAACTCGAATTGCCTCCAGGACAATTATCCTGAAAATGTTCGTAGTTAGAGATCGTTCTTGATTGATAAATTAAAATGCTATTTCTCTTATTATTCGAACAAATTTAAATTACAATTCTTTACTAAAAAATATTTTTTAATTATTTTTAAAAATATTTTAATTCATTTTAAATATATTATTTATTATTAAATAAATCTTTATGTTACAATCCACTATTGAAATAATATTATATATTTATTGATTAAAATAAATTTGCATAAAGAATGGATATAAAAAATTTAATTTTTTGATTTACTAGTTATTTATTCTTTATCATACTTTACTATTTTTAGAAGCAATAAAAATTCGTCAGTGCCAAATAAGATTTATTAACTTGCTTTTCTTTTATATAATCAAACATGTTTTTATGCGATTTTTATTGGTGCGAATTTTTCTTGTAAGATCTCATGAAAAACAGTAAATTATGAGATTATACCAGTAAAAAATCGTATAAAAACAGGTTTGAGTGTACTAATTTGACAATTTTTAAGATTATTCGGTTCTTAATCAAGAATGGAATTCATTACCGCAAAAATTTATTTCTAACACAAATAACAGTTATTCAAACTATTTTTTCGTCGAGAAACTTTTCTTTCACTTTTTTGACCAGATTAATTATACATAAAAATACTAAATTATAAAAACTGATAAGTTATTTATTAAAAACGTTATTTTAAAAATTGAATTTATATTTTTATTACGTTAATTTTATAGATTAAAATTTCAATATTTTATAAAATTTAATTTAAAATAAATTATAAAACCTACATAATTTATTTTATTCCTTTGTAAAAACATATTTTAACTAAATTAACAAAAGATGTTTTATTACTTTTAAATAAGTTTAATGATTTTATTTTATTTGTAAAACGTTTTAATTAACAAAAAGTTTTAACATTTTATTTCAATATTTAATTTAAAAACCATTTAATATTTATATAATTCAAATACAAAAAAATAATTTAGAATATTTAAATTCATTAAAATGCTCTACAATTTATATTAATTATAAAAGTTTTTTAATCGCTGTTTTACTTTTTAAGAAACTGTTAAAATTTAATTATTTATCAAATTATTAATTTACAAAATTTCCAACTAACTTTAATATAAAAAATTATCTGTTCTTTTAAAAATTACATTTCTATCAATCAAAATTTGATTAATTTATTTTTTGAGTATGACTTTTAAAATTAATTTAAAACATACAATTTTCCTTGGCTTTATATATTTTTTAAATCAATTATTTTAAAAATCAAATACTTAACAATTCATTTCAACTTAAATTTTAGCAAATAAAAGAAATTATTCTTGAAAACAACTTTTTAAAAATTAATTAGAGATATTTTTAATTATAATTCTTTTCAAAAACTTTTAATTTTAGATATTTTCTTTATAAAAATTTATTTATAAATTTATTTATAAAAATTAATTTCAAAAATTTTAAGATTATGATTTTCACATAGATTACTTTTTTCAAGTCAAATTGAAAGTTAATTCTTAATACAATTTTACATATTGAAAAACCTATTTGTGATAAAAAACATTTTGAATTTAATAAGATTAAAAATTCAAAGTAATGTTAAATACAAAATCTTCACAAAAATTGATAAAATATTATATTTTGAGATTGTATAGTAGCTTAATCACCAAGCCTGAGTTGGCATTATGAAACTATTTTTTAATTAGAGATGGATAAGTAATTTGTCATGCTCGATGGATTGGTCAGACTCATCACTGATGATCACTGCACAAAATTTACTATCAAATGTTACATCATATAAAGAGTCCATTATGTAATTAGTAATGCAAATTAAGACAGTCGGAGACTTTTAAGAATAATTATTGGGAACAATAATTTTAGGATTAGATTACTGAATTAAAAGTTTCAAATAGTACTTCCATAATAAATTTTTAATGATAATTTCAGATCAATATGAAAATTCTTCTCATTTCTGGATAAACGTTTCTATTTTCAAGTAAATATTTTTACATAAAACATGATTATTTACGCGATCAAATTTTTAATAACCTCTTTTAGTACTAGAAATTCTAATAGAAAAATCGTTATTGTGTTAATATTTAATTTTTTAAATAATTGATTTCCAATGTATAAAATAAATGTTCATTTGCATGACAAAGTTAATTTTGGCATTAAAATTTCATCAAAGATGAAATTTTAAGACCAAAAGATAAGGATAAAATTTCTGAATCACTTAGGAAATGTATAGGTTACTCTTGGGTAATAAAATGGGATAAGCAAGATAGTGCTGATCGCTACTCTAAATATCTTTCAAAATCTCCCCTTTCAACTTTTCCTATTTATATGGGCCGCCTTAACTCAAGTGAATGGAGATTCCTTCAACAAGCTCGGTCTTATATAGAACCTGTACGCTGTAGACTGGGCTACCAAAATACTATTCCGTGTTGACGTGCTTGTACCGATGAGGAACCCATTAGACATTTCCTTGTCGGCTGTCTTCCAATGAATAACCTTTGAAAGACCCGGCATGATACGGTGCAGGATATTCTTGCTAAAGAATTATCCACCTTTACAGATGCGGAATTTTACGTTAATGAAGTGTGCCAATTTGTTACTTCTAACTTAACCCATTAATGCCGAGAATTATGTAATATGAATTTTTCATAATTTTCCATAATTTTCATAATTTTTCATAATGCCTGGTGACAGAGAAACAAAACATGTTCCGTATGTGTTCTGAACCTTCAGAGTACACAACTTATCAATGAAACATAGCTAAATGCAATGTCTTTACTTTTACAGCCATTTTTATTAGCTGGGCACGAATGTTCCCGTTCGGCGTTAATGGGTTAATGGTTGGTCTCCAAGTATGTTTTCAGGAGAAACGTAGCATCCATCTTGTTGATTTAAAATGCCCTTACGAAATTTCGGAAAACATTCATGTTGCTAATACATGACAAATTCGGGGACTCTTGGATTGTAACCCTTGCTACTTTCATTGTTGGACCACTGGGATCTTGGTTTCCAAACAATGAATTTTGAGGGAGTCATGCACTTTGAGTTTGTTCAGAACGGCCAGACCATCAATGTAGAGTTCTATTTTCAAGAGCTGGACCGTGTCTACGAGAAGCTCAAGGAGAAGTACCCTGCCTCAATCAACCGAAAACGTGTATTGCTTCAGCAAGACAATGCCAAGCCGCAAACAGCCAAGAAGACAACGGGCAGGTTTCAAGAGTTGGATGGAGTCGAAATCCTACCGCATCCTGCTTACAGTGCTGATTGCGCTCCATCCGACTATGGCCTCTTCCGATCCACGCAACACTTCTTGAAAGGCCGCCGATTCGAAGCATTCGATGAAGTTGAAGAAGCATGTAAAGAGTTCTTCAATTCGAAGCAGCCGGAATGGTACTGTGACCAGATCCGAAAGCTTGTAGACCGTTGGCAGAAAGTAGTCGAAAACGATGGACTGTACTTTGAAGATTAATTGTTATTTATTTAAAAAAATTCTTGCACAACAAATTGTATTTTTCATTCTTGACCGGGAACTTGTAGGACAACCTAATATTACTGAATATATTTTGAAATTTTATGAAATCGTGATATAATTTTTGAATTTAATTCATTGTTAATTGCTTTTAATATTATTATTGGCTTCATTATTGGAAATGAAATGCGAACGTTAGATAGGAACCAATCATACATCCTGTTCCGTCTTATTACGTCCTCTATCTAATGACTAAAAGATATTATTAAAAAAATTTCGAAACGATATTTGAGAAGTATAAAATGACCGTCACAATAAACTTTATCATTTAGAGGAAACGAAATACACTTTTATGCAAAGGTGCTATAGATAATCAATAGATTTTGCTAATATAAAATATAATAATAGAATAAAATTATTATAAAATATTTATTTAAAAATCCAATAAAAATAATATAAAAGAATCAATAAACAAAAATTTCTCACTGTTCCAAATCGGATCTTCCGTTAAAACTCGTTCCTTTTCCAACTGGGCTGAAAGATTATTGGTATGATTCGAAGACTCCCGAATATCAAGCACAGCAGTCCTCAGATCGCACTGTTCGTGAGCGAAAGCACAGTGAATCCCATTCTTATCACACACTCCATCGCTCGTGGTCTCATAAATACACATTCCCGTCTTGTAATACCGAGGATGGTAGCGCCTCTCGGTGTCGCCGGCATTAAAGTGCACGTACTGGCAGCTGCAACAACACAGGTCATTAAGTCGATGAATTATCAATCAATTCAATCGAAACTTGACTCCATTTACGCACTGACCCGTGTTAACGTCGTAATCGTTACAATACAGATCCGGATTATAATTAAACGTGCCGTCCTCTTTTATAATTGGTGTTCGTCGACGTTGATTGGGAAAATGCCAATCAAAACAATTAAACGGTTTATGAAACGCACATTTGTGGTCTTGAAACCGAATGCACTGTTTTGTTCGAAATTCATTTATATACCTAGGCGATATTCGATATTTATTCCTATAAGTTAGAGACAAACTTCTATTTATCTACGCAATGTTTATTTTTATCAACTTTACTGATAATTATTATAATAAAAAATTAATTGTGTCAATTTTAAATTTCAATTATGATCATTTTATCTTTCTGTATTTCCAGTGTTAAATTATTAAAAAATTTATTATTTAGAAAAACAATTTTTTATCAAAATTAATTTCTCAAGAAACAATTCGTAAAAGACATTTTAAGGCACAATTTCCATTAATTTTATCCTTTAAATTTTGTAATTTTTAAAATTATTATTTTGTTTCTTATTCAGGTAATTTTAAAAAAATTATTTTTCTATTTTAATATCAAATATTATAAAATTTTATTAAATTTCAAATACGAGTGGTGTCCCAAAAGTTCGCGGACTGATAAGTAACAACAAATTCAAAAAGTTTATTCCAGTTAACAAAATTGATCAATCTTCATCAGAATCGCTATCAAAATTTTCAATATAATCATCATTCAGTTTCACACACTTTCATATCTGTCACCAAGAATGACTTCCTCGATAACTTTCACATTTTCTTGACATCCGGACGTTGTTGGTCGCCCACTGCGTTCTTTATCCTCCAATGATTGACGCCCTGCCTGGAATCGTTGCACCCACTTAAAAATAGCCGTTCTTCCCATAGTGGCATCACCAAAGACGCGGTGTAAACGGTGCACAATATCTGCAGTGGGAGTGTCTTCCTTCCAGAGGAAATAGATGATTGCTCGTTGAAATTTCACTACCTCTTCCATACTATTTACAAGAGAGAAAAATGACAAATTAATACATTCGTATGTCACACACATGCCGACGGGCACCCAATGAGAGTTCCCCTCAATTACAATTGGTTAGTTCCCCCCTCATGTCACCTTCCACACACCGCGCGTTACAGTCACGCACACATGTGGCCACGCCATATTCTCTCAGTCCGTGAACTTTTGGGACACCCCTCGTATTATTTGAATTGACGTTTCGATCTTGTTTATAAAAATTCTTGTAATGAGCGCAATACCACAGTGTCATTGGGTAGATTCCTCGGCATCTCTATCGAAGAAACACTAAAGCAAAGACGATTGGATAACGATAGCAATATTAACCTTGTCGCATAGATTAAATTTGCATTTTATTTCAGGTTAGATTTGCTGTATTGACGCGAAATTATAGTACATCCTAAATTTTCAATTTGATTGCAAAATGATGAGATTACCTATGTTGAAACAGCCGTAAACATGGATCAAGCACTTAAAGTCAATATTTTATGTGGAAATCTCTTAACTAACCCAGAAGCAATGCTAAATGGCATTGATGACACTAACTTATCTAACAATTCTGGTGAGATTTCCTTTATCAATATCTCACTGATTGCCTCTTTGAATTGCTTCGGTAATTTAAGACGCTTCAAAGCCGCTTCCTCTTTTAGAATATTCTAGCAATTTTCTATCACGCTGAAGTCTCATGGACAGATAACATTGACAAAAACATATTAAATAGATAAAATTGATTCTGTCACTGGCAACCCTCTGTTTTGATGATTTAATCTGATAATCTGGTGAACAATAATGTTGAAAATGCATAGTAATTCTGTCTGATGACATGAATCATAGGCCGCATCTGCATTTAGCAAAAATTACTCCTCATATTATCCCCTTTTTTGTGAAGTTAATCCAACCGTTTTCCAGTTGGTCGGCGATAATGACTTTACATGTTGTGTAATCAAAGACTCATCCAAAATTATTATTCTCAGGCACTGATATTTAATCCAGTTATTGAACGTTTCATGCAATGCCCCCTGGCATTCATTTATTTGCATTGTGTCCTTGTCATGTGAAAGACCGAGAAACTCTATAGCAAAGACAGATTTCTCTAAAAAGTTTAGAAATTTGCAAGCAATATTCACTTGATATGCCGTTTCATCGCCCGACTGCAGGACGAATCTGTAAAACTTCTATCAACGATACTTTCATAAAAATTACTGCTGCTTCCATCACGATTGCCTGCAACGAGTGAGTTATGATGTTTGGCAAAAAGATTATTTGTCTCCCATTTAATAATTTTCCTTTATTTGATTAAATAAATTAACAGTAGCATTTTGTAGGGAATGAATATCAGTTTATACGAATATTATATACAGTTGGGACTCTAAGATTGTATTGAGTTAACCTGAGTCAAATGTTTTAAAAAAACGAAAAGATTTATGATACAGAGGCTCAACAGTTTTCGACATTAATCATGACACTGTTTATTCTAATATTACTTTACTTTGTTAATTTAATTATGCAAATTTAGTAGTGTTTCACTGTTCATAAAATAGTAAAACGTAAATTTATTATACACACAATTTAAACAAATATTTATGCTTCCTTTACTATTTTAATAATCTTTTCACTGATCTCATATAATCAAGTGATTTTCATATTCTTATTTTTAAACATCAAAAAAAGCGTTTAAATGTTTAAAAATATCTGTTATATTTATAATAAATATAACTGATTTTTATTTAATTTTAAACTTTTATTTTTCTATGTTTTAAATTTAAACATTTTAAATTAATTTAAAAAATCTTTATTCTTTATCAATGTCAATAACTTAACATTTATAACAATAAATACAAATATTTAGAAATGTGAAGAGCAACAATCACAAGTTTTTAAAAATTACATTTAATTACGTCATCGGCAAAATTAAATTTTATTTTTAGTGCAGTGCAGTGTAATTCAGTGAATCTTCATTACTAAAGTAGCAATTGTCCTGTCTTATATATGTTATGAAGAATTTGTGTAATTGCCAAACTTACAAATTAGGCACAAAAATGTCAAATTAATGAACTAGACAATTTTTAACACATTAGGTATTTTAATGAAATATTTTCAAATTAAATTGATAATTTTTAATATTAAATTCAGAATATCTAAGTTTCAAAAGTCAAGTTTTAATCAATGTTTTAACCTTCTTAATAAGGAACAACTAAAGTGTTACTAAGATTCGAATCTCTATTAGCTGCTTTATCGGGTTTTAATTTATCCTTTCCACCAAATTCTTTATTAATTAATTTATATATTGTTTCCTTGATAAATTTCTCAAAAAAGGATTTAGAATAGCTATTTTTTGCAAAAGTTCAGTTAACTTATCTAAGTTACCATCAGGTTTTGCATGTGTTGAAGAAAAACCAAGATATTATTTAGTCTGTTGATGATGAAAAGTCCACCTAAAATATATTGCACTGAAATAAAATTTACTTATATAAATTACGTTGTTAATTATGATACATGTATTTATTTACAAATATTTACTTATATATATTTATTTAAAATTATTTACTTTAAAAATCATAATTATAATTCGTTTTTCTACTTTAATTTTGTTCGTTAATATAAATTCTTATCTCAATTTAATCATTTGAAATTTTTTTCTACCCGATATTTGAATTTTTGAATTATTAAAGTCTCCACCGATCAGTGAAATAAAATTAACTAAATTTCTATAATAATATTTTAGAGTTCAAAAAATAGTGTAACGAAACCAGTCACGTTTGTCTGGCAACTAAACTCTCTAAATTGAACATTTTCTATTAATTTTATTATCAAATATAAGTCATTTAAAATATGATTAAAAATTTTAATGTTGATATGGGGTAATACGATATGTTTATTATTCATTTTTAACTTTAAAAATATTTTCCTTTTTTTTAATCGTCATTAATTAATACTGGAAATAGAGATAAAGGTATAATGACAAAGTAGATTTAATAATGGTACAAATTATTTTATAAATATAAAGAAAGAAAAATTCTCAACAAAGCAACTCGTTAAATTATATATATATATATATATAGAGAGAGAGAGAGAGAGATTTAGACTAAAATAAATAAATGAACACAAACAAACATATATACATACAATATTATTGTAGTATAATATATAATGATTGTTCATAATATTCTACAATATAATATAAATGATTATTGTTCATATTTCGATAAATCATCATCATATCATCATCAGTAGTTAATTGTTACGAAAAATATTTAAATTTTAATTTGAATATTACTTAGGACAAAGGTTAAAATTTAGAAAAAAAGTATTATTATTATTTTATTGTATTAAAAATTCTCTATTTATTTATTTAAAGGTTTTAATTATTGAGACGGCCTTAATTTTAGCTTGCAATCCATAGATCATTTTAGATTTATTTGAGAGGAACTTTGGAACTTTGGATCTCATTGAAATCCATTTGAAACTATATTCATCAATTTCTAAAACAAACTTTAACGCTTGAGGGACACTATAAAAACAAAACAAATAGATCAAAACATTAAGGTCACTTTAGACAAATTATGTAAACAATCAAGGTTTGAAAGAATTAAAAGAAAACATTAAAGAACACAAACAAATAATCAAAATATACAATACTATGAAGGTTTTAAAGCATGTAAGAAAGTATTTGCAAGACTATAAGTAGTGTCAAAGTAGTTCCAATTACATCCAAAGTTCAAAGTTTCCAGTTAAATAATTATAAAAAAACGATTCGTGGATTGCAAGGTAATCTGGTTTATAAATTTGATTGTCACAGGTGTAAAAACTCGTATATCGGAGAAACAAATCATCTTTTCAAAACCCGAATTAGTGAGCATTCGCAATCAAGTCGATCGAGTAAGGTTCTTGCTCATTGGTTAAACTGTAAAAATAGAATCTCTTCTGTTTCAAAGGATGAGTTTTCTGTTTTATAAAGGGCTTTGATTAACATTATGAGACCTCTGTGAATCATTAATATTAATAAGACACTACAACCCATTAATAAACATTCAGAATGGACAAAGTAAAGTCGTTTCAAATCTTAAATTAAATAAATATATTTGTTCCATTTTACAAATAAAAATAACATTAATATAACTGTTCATAAACAATATTCCAAAACATTTATTATTATCGTTTTCTTAAAAAAGCTTTAACAAAATTATTTTTAAACAATATATATATATATATATATATATATAT
>MQRK01248022.1:26801-42273 GCA_001938485.1 Girardia tigrina
ATATATATATATATATATATATATATATATATATATATATATATATATAAATTAATCAACAACAAGATATAAATCCAATGGAATTATTAGAATTTAATTATGCCTACCCAGGTAATAATCCAAATTGATTCAAAACGGAAAATCTACCTTGATGATTAACAATTTATTATTAAATGAGAATCATTAAATAATTATACCTTAGAATTTACAACATTAGTAATTTATACATCCATTATTCAAGAACATTTCGAAATGGTAATTAAAATCAATAACTAATAACTTAAAGTTATTTATTTAGAATGCTTTGTTGGATGGATATTTGAAATCAACAAAAATGACCAGGAAGTAGAAGTTTTCTTGTTTTTGCAGTTGAGTGGATTAACTTGTTATTGAATCTAATTAGATCAGTATCTGATTTCTTTCGAAATGTTCTTGAATAATGTATGTAAAAATGACTGAGTATATTAATTTCAAAGACTTCGTTCTGAATCAAGTTCCTTTTACGAATACTGAATGTATGGTTGCTTTGATGAGAGTGTATGTTGAGAGTTTTTCATGAATGAACCCATTGATGAAACTAATCGATTGGCTGTTGAATTATATGGAAAGACAAACATATCTAAAGAACAAACACATATGCATCCAGTAACATCGATGCATAAAATGGTTAAAGACCTTCCGTGTATAAAAGATAAGTGGATGATATTTTCCTGGTTTTCCAAAACCAAAGACACAGAAATATTTCTTAACATGACGATAATATTAAACTTACTGCAGAATTTGAGGTTAATAATATTCTATTGTTTTTTTAATAATCTTGTTAAAAGAATGAATTGTAAATATAAAACAAATTGATACAGAAAGGTAACAGATACAGGACGGGAGACAACATCAAAAAATTACTGTGAAGAGATAGCATTATTATAAAGATTTAAGGTTTAATTCATAGAATATGATATTTTTCCTCAACTTTTGAATGTGACTTGACATTTTGGGGAAAGGTTTGAATAATAATATTTACCCAAATAAACAAATAGAAAAACATATTAAATTAATGTTAGATAGAATCCACTCTAACAAAACCAAGGAAGATGAAGGCGAGCGCAGAAAAATTACAAAATTCTTTATTCAGAAGGATTCAGAATATTTAAGAATAATTGTATAAAATATAGATATTAAAAGTGTCCGTAACATTCAAAGTAAGAAATTACCTTACAGTGAAATTCAAAACTGGCAATTTAGTGAAAGCCAATCTTGAGTACAAATTTAATTTTCATGGGTTTAAAAACTCGTACATTGGAGAGACCACTGAATAGCTAACACTCACTGTCAAAAGATCGAGTAAGGTTCTTGATCACAGCAGATGTTGCAAAGAAAGAACTTCATCAATTTCAAAAGATGGATTTTCTATTCTTCAGAAGAATTTTGATTCACATTATGAGAGATTTTATTGTGAATCATTGCTAATAAGACACCATAACAAATTGATTAACATCTAACATCGGAAAAGTAAAGCCTCCTCAATATTAAAAATCTTTAAATAAAATAACTTAAGTTAATGATTAAAAATAAAATATTAACCAATAAAATTAAACTTAAATATTATATTTCTTTATAATAATAAAAATAAAAATAAATGACAACACAAATAAAGTTACTGAATATGACCAAATAATGTAATTGAAACATGTTCAACGTTGACTTTTTAAAAAGTGCTTTAAAAATATGTAAATGTGTAATTTACTATGAGTCTAAATATAGTAGGATACTACAAAAATACTGCTATTAATAAGTAATATCAGTTTAAAAATTGATCACGTTATCCTTGATGATCGAGTTCCAGTCATTTATTTTTGAATTATCTTCACTATGCATTTCCAGAATCACTGTATGATAAATATTATTAGTATATCATATCTGGAAAAAATGAAATATAAGATGAATAATTTTTCAATACAGATTAGTGACAGTTGATTAAGTGTTATGTGATGTGGTTTGTATGCAACGTAAAACAAATAAAAACATTGTACTATGAACCTCTGATAGATTTAAGTATTAATAAATATTGTGTACTCAAAAGATTATTAGTGAAATAATATTAATCGTCAAAATTTGTCTACAGAAATGATGAAAGACTTTAATTTTCTGACAAACATAAATTCTTATTATTAACAACAAATTAAATTCAAAGTAGAGACAAAATCGATAAAAACAAAATTATATCGAAAACATTATTAATTCTGGAGTTAGGATTTTTGGAGCACTTGTTTCTGTTATAATCCGATTTTTGTCTTTTCTATACTGTTCTTGGTCGAGATTGAGATTCATTAACACCAAAATTTTATTTCTAACACCAATAACAATAATTCGAACAATTTCTCGACGAGGACCTTTTCTTCGCTTTCTTTTTGACCAGATTTTTATATATAATATGGAATTATAAATACTGATAAGCTATTTTAAAATTGAATTTTTTTATTCTCTTTATTTTGAAAATTTACATTCCACTATTTTATGCAATTTAATTTAAATTAAAAGCAACATAATTTATTGTAGTTTTACTTAATTAACAAAAATGATTTTTTATTACTTTAGAATTAGGTTAATGTTATTTTGTTTTATTTGTGAAAACTTTTTAAATAATAAAAGATTTTAACGTTTTATTTATTATCAATATTTTAGTTTAAAAGCATTTTATTGCCTACAATTATTTTAAATACAAAATTATACAATTTGTTTTAAATACAATTTAAAAGCATTTTATTACCTACAATTATTTTAAATACAATTTAAATATAAAAAAATAATTTACAGTATTCAAATTTTTTATTATTATTACGATACATTAATGATGAAAGTTTTAATTTTTATTTTTTTTTACGAAAACTGTTTAGAATTAAGTATTTGTCAAATCTTTAATTTGCAGAATTTCAAACTGACTTTAAAATTTAAAATTATCTGTTTTTTAATTTACATCTCTGGCAACAAAGTTCATCATTTTATTTTTTAGAATAACTTTTAAAATCAATTCAAACATAATTATCCTTGTCTTTATATATTTATTTTAAATCAATTATTTTAAAAATCCATTATTTCCCAATTACTTTCATTTTAAGTTTTTACTCTACAATTAAAATTCGATTATTTCCGAAAATAACTTTTTAAAATTAAGATATTTTTTTTAATTATCATTGCTTAGAAAACTTTTGATTTTAAATATTTCTTTATTTTAGAAATTCTTTATAAAAATTAATTATTTCAAAAATTTTAAGAGTGAGCATTTCTTTCACATATACTAAATGAATGACTATGAAAAACATCTTGATGGTGTTGTAAATCGAGAGAAAACAATGAATGAAAATTTTCATACAGTATCGGAAACCTAAAATTTTTTAAGGCTTTAACTCATTAAACTATTTTTTATACAAACTGATTTTAATATTGAATCTCGTGAACGCTAATTATATTTTAATTTAATCCTTTTTGGAAAATTTAATCATAAAACAGTTCGATAAAGGAATAATAAACTATTATTTTAATAAATTTCTTTTATTAATTACAATTTTTTATTCTGAAATAATAAATTTCATTTAATTTTCAATTCGCTTTGACCAATATATCAGTTTTATTAAATCGAAATATTGAAAGACAATTCTTTAATGAAGAGATAATTCAATTAATAAAAAAGATATTTTTCAATTAATAATTAATACTTTTATTTTTTTAAATCTAAAAACTATTTATATTAAACTGACAATTTCCTAAAGGTAAAGCAAAACGGAAATTTGTTTTAATGTGGGACAAAGAGAGGATACAAAAATGAAACATAATTTTAATGATTTCATATAGCTAGAGTAAAAATCACTTAGTCAATATTATGTTTTTACCTTTCATTTAATAGGAAACATCATTGATTTTTTGTTTTATCTATTTATTTCTTACTTCTTCTACTATTCGACAAGTCTTAAGAAAAAAGCAACGACAATTCAATCGACCAAAAGAATTTTTAATAGTGTAAATTGAATACTCAAAAGTTCAACTGATTTCGAACGTCTATCTTTATTTTGATAATATGATGCATCACACATTTTTGTTTTATGATTCTAGGCTATGTCGAAAATGTTTTGCATAACAAGAATAGCACCGAAAAGCAGTAAATGTAAAAAACAAATTATATTTGAAACGGGAGATATTTTGCGGTAATTGTAATGGTGCAAGATAATTAATAAAAAAAATAATAAAATTTAGGATTAATATGCAAAAGCAATTTATTTTACATGTTGAATTATTTGGTTTGTTGTTAATATATTGACAGAGAAAGGAAGGGGATTCTGGCATCATGCAAGCTCATAGATAATGTCGACTATATCATCTCTCGGGATCATTGAAGATAGTTAATTATTAATACCCATCTTAAATCTTATTGGATACCAATCGAAAATTTTAATCATCTTTCATGTTTTAATGTTATTAATTGAATTATAAGCATCTTTCGGAACGGTATGACTTATGTTCAAAGACAACTTTGACGCAACTCGGATCACATTTCCTTACTGGATTATTTGGTTTGAAAGACGAATTCGCGATTTCAGTACACCAAAATTTTCTTGGTGTGATTATATTTCATCAATAAAAAAGATGCTCGCACATTAAACTAAAACCATTTGAATCAATCGATTAAAACTAGTATAAATTGATCGTTCTATTCAAAGTTTATAATGAAAGACATCATAAACCGCTTATTTTCTACCATAAAACCACAAATAAAAGCAAACAAATTTATATTTACATAAATAAAATCAAAGGATTTTATTTATTTAAATAAGCACGAGATAAAGGCGTGATTGACTGCTTCTGATTGGTTGATATTTCTGTCCTATAATTATCTAGTACATGGCATACAGTGTAGCTCAAATTAATCAGTCAGTACATTTTATTTCATGCTATTTAAATTTGTAAAAAATTTACAAAAAAATGTTTCTTGAAATTTTACATGTAACTAACTTAAACATTGAAAAAATTTATCACTAAAAATATTTCATAAAAAATAAAATAATTATATGATTTTTAAAAAAATGGTCACTCAATTTAATCCGTCATTACATCATATAAATAAAATTGTATTTTTTTATTATACATGAAATTGATCATTTATATAATTTAATAAGATTCTGGCCTTATGGATATACCAGGATCTATCCGTGAAATAATTATTAAAAAATATCACGAGAAGACAGACTCAAATTTCATTGGATACGGGTATCCCTGGATCAACGATATGGGGTATCATAAAAAGATATATAGAAACCGGTCAAATTGGAGCACAACGAAACTGAAAATGTGGTAGAAAAAGAAAACTAACTGATCGAATTGACAGGACACTCACGAAGCAAGCTTTGGTTAATCCTAAAACAATCTCAAGGGCAATACAATCTGCTGTTGGTTTGAATGCCATGAATATTAGTCATAATACCTCCAAACGACCATTAATACGAGGGCTGTCCCAAAAGTTCACGGACTGAGAGAATATGGCGTGATCACGTGTGTGCGTGACTGTAACGCGCGGTGTGTGAACGATGACATGAGGGGGGAACCAACCAATTTTAATTGAAGTGAACTCTCATTGGCTGCCCGTCGGTATGTGTGTGACATACGAATGTATTAATTTGTCATTTTTATCTCTTGTAGTTAGTATGGAAGAGGTAGTGAAATCTCAACGAGCAATCATCTATTTCCAGTGGAAGGAAGACACCCCCACTGCAGATATTGTGCACCGTTTACACCGCGTCTTTGGTGATGCCGCTATGGGAAGAACGGCTGTCTTTAAGTGGGTGCAACGATTCCAGGCAGGGTGTCAATCATTTGAGGATGATGAAAGCAGTGGGTGACCGAAAAACGTCCAGATATATTGTATATTATTGAATCAGTCAATTTAGAGAATCTCCTTTATTTAAGAAATAACAATAACACACAACACTCGATATTTTGATTCATCGTGGGAGGGTTTGACGACCTCCTAATCAACGATACAATGAACAATTTGCAGTCCCGTGTGTGAAAATTCCCAATCCCTGATGGTACGGGGTTCAATCTGTGCTGCAGGACCTCAAGGACTATGCATCCAACCACAGAACACTACCATCAATGTACACGAATATCTTACGATATTCAGCGACTCACTTCTTACAAGTATTCAGTAGGGGAACTGCCAGGTTTTGGTGCAAGACGGGGTACCATGTCATACAGCCAAGATTATCACGCTATGGCTTCAGGACAATGGTGTGAACCTCATTGGACCCTGGCATGGGTCATCTCCAGACCTAAACCCTATAGAAAACTGTTGGGCTATGGCCAAGGATGCCATTTCTAAGAATAAACCATCATCTATTGCTGATCTTCGAGTTAAGATTCAAAAATATGGAATTCCTCTATAACTACTGACTTCTGCAAGAAGTTGGCAGATTCAATGCATCGAAGAATTCAAAAGGTTCTGGTCCCGTGGACATTACTCCTCATATTGACATCCATTTTACTATATTGAGTACATATTGTGTTCCATTTCATCTCTGCTTTACACATGTTTTGTTGATTCGAATATGAAAATTGCTTAAGAATTCTATAATTCTTAACTTTTGACCAAGGCTGTATATACAGTCAAACCTCTTTATTTACCTTCTCCAAAATTTATCATATTTTTTGCATATCAGGCTTTTCCAGCAAAATACCTTTATAATTTACCATTTTTTATAAAAAATCTTTTCTGATATAGTAACTTTTTATATTAAATTTGACTACTAAAATTTAATTTGTTTTTAACATTTGTTTTTATTTTTGATCAAATTGTTTAGATATTATTTTTATAGGTTTCCACAGAGAAGAAGTACAATTTATCTTAATTTATCAACAATTTATGTTAATTTTAGAAAACAAAAATTATTGAAACGTTTTTATTAGACGAATAAATGTCTAAAAATTCAAAAAAATAACTGATTATTTTAAATAAATCTTATTTGGATTTCTTCGTTTTTTGTAATTTTAAAAATAAAGATGATATGAATTTTTGATAAATGTCCATTTCACAATCTGGCATATACACCAAATATAAAAATTATACTTTTACCAAACAATTCTATGTATATTACACAACCAATAATTTATCTATAATTTATCACCTTCCCAAATTTACCACTTTTCTCGAATCCCGGAAATCGGCAAATTACAGAGGGTTTATTATATTTTAATTTGATGTTTAGTCCTAAAAATATTGATACCCAACTTACATTCAGAGAAGAAGAAATTCGAAACTTGTTACTTTGATTGTAACTCGATGAAAGGGAAATGATTCAAGAATTTAGTGAATGCATCCTCGAAAAGACATTTGCAGAAACACTAATGCATTAAATTAAAATATCTTCCAGTAAATGAATCTAATTGCCACCCCGACAAGAGCTTCGTTAAAGACTAAAAAAAAGATTATATCAGCACTTTTATTCATCAAAATGCGTTGATCTCTGGTTACTTAGAAGACGTCATGCGGTCACAGATACGAACATAAAAAAAAGGCCGATACGATACGTCAGATGAAAATTGGACAAAATTCTGCGATATAATAATATAAACACTTGTTTTAATTTTATTTATGATTATTAATAAACATTTTGTAATACATTTGTAAGGAATTTTTATTATGAGATGACCGTTCCGACACCTTTCCCCGAAATATATTTATTTATATACAGGTAGTCGTCGACTTACGACCACGATTGGTTCCGACAGACCGGTCGTAACACGATTTGGTCGTAAGTTGAGTAGGCTATATGTACAGTAGTGTGCAACTGGTACAACTGGTTTAATATTTGCAAAACATACAAAATTACAAAATACAGGTTTAAAAAATACAATAGGAAACATTTGTCCAATTGCAAAACATAACATATACAAATATATAGACATGTAGGAAACATTTTATTGGCCGCTGGTGTAGATAAAGACAGGCGTAGACAAAGACAACTTCCTCTTGGTAGACATCTTGGGAGGGATTTGATGAAAAATATCGAAGACAGATGGGATTACAGTTGAAATGGTACACACATATATGGTAGTGCTACCGGAACCTGGTATGCACTGTCATAGCGATTGTGGTCGTAAAGTCGAATGGTCGTAAGTCGACGACTACGTGTATAGAAAATTTAATAAGATAAAATCGTTTACTGAAAATATTATTAAAATTCATAATTATCAAACTTTAATTAATTAGTACTTAAAATTAATATCATTAAATTAATTTCATTAGACTCAAATAACTTATCAATCCCATCTGAGTAGGAGAGTCACAAATCAAAACAGCATACAAACAACAAACTTGCAACATTCAGAATTATCCCTCACAATCAGTAATTTTATAGTTATTATTTTTATGTTTCTTTTGTATAAGGATATTTAAAAGAGAAAAAATATTTATTTAATATATATTTTTTTCTGAATATTTATTAATTAATTTGTGATTATTTATTAAATAATTTGTGATTATTTATGAATTAATTTGTGATTATTTATTAATTAATTTGTGATTATTTATGAATTATTTTGTGATTATTTATGAATTATTTTGTGATTATTTAAAAATTAATTTGTGATTATTTAATAATTAATTTGTGATTATTTATGAATTAATTTGCGATTATTTATGAATTAATTTGTGATTATTTATTAATTAATTTGTGAATATTTATTAATTAATTTGTGATTACTTAATAATTAATTTGTGATTATTTAATAATTAATTTGTGATTATTTAATAATTAATTTGTGATTATTTAATAATTAATTTGTGAATATTTATTAATTAATTTGCGATTATTTATTAAATAATTTTTGAATATTTATGAATTATTTTGTGATTATTTATGAATTATTTTGTGATTATTTATTAATTAATTTGTGAATATTTATTAATTAATTTGTGATTACTTAATAATTAATTTTTGATTATTTAAAAATTAATTTGTGATTATTTAATAATTAATTTGTGTTTATTTATTAATTAATTTGTGATTATTTAATAATTAATTTGTGATTATTTATGAATTAATTTGTGATTATTTAATAATTAATTTGTGATTATTTATGAATTAATTGGTGAATATTTATTAATTAATTTGTGAATATTTATTAATTAATTTGTGATTACTTAATAATTATTTTTTGATTATTTAATAATTAATTTGTGATTATTTATTAATTAATTTTTGATTATTTAAAAATTAATTTGTGATTATTTAATAATTAATTTGTGATTATTTATGAATTAATTTGTGAATATTTATTAATTAATTTGTGATTACTTAATAATTAATTTTTGATTATTTATTAATTAATTTGTGATTATTTATTAATTAATTTGTGATTATTTAAAAATTAATTTGTGAATATTTATTAATTAATTTGCGAATATTTATTAATTAATTCGTGAATATTTATTAATTCATTTGTGATTATTTAATAATTAATTTGTGAATATTTATTAATTAATTTGTGAATATTTATTAATTAATTTGCGAATATTTATTAATTAATTTGTGATTATTCATGAATTAATTTGTGATTATTTAATAATTAATTTGTGATTATTTATGAATTAATTTGTGAATATTTATTAATTAATATGTGAATATTTATTAATTAATTTGCGATTATTTATTAATTAATTGGTGAATATTTATTAATTAATTTGTGATTATATAATAATTAATTCGTGAATATTTATGAATTAATTTGTGATTATTAATTAATTAATTTGTGATTATTTATTAATTAATTTGTGATTATTCATGAATTAATTTGTGATTATTTAATAATTAATTTGTGATTATTTATGAATTAATTGGTGAATATTTATTAATTAATTTGTGAATATTTATTAATTAATTTGTGATTATTTAATAATTAATTTTTGATTATTTATGAATTAATTTTTGATTATTTATTAATTAATTTGTGATTATTTATTAATTAATTTGTGATTATTTAAAAATTAATTTGTGAATATTTATTAATTAATTTGCGAATATTTATTAATTAATTCGTGAATATTTATTAATTCATTTGTGATTATTTAATAATTAATTTGTGATTATTTATGAATTAATTTGTGATTATTCATGAATTAATTTGTGATTATTTAATAATTAATTTGTGATTATTTATGAATTAATTGGTGAATATTTATTAATTAATTTGTGAATATTTATTAATTAATTTGTGATTACTTAATAATTAATTTTTGATTATATAAAAATTAATTTGTGATTATTTAATAATTAATTTGTGTTTATTTATTAATTAATTTGTGATTATTTAATAATTAATTTGTGATTATTTATGAATTAATTGGTGAATATTTATTAATTAATTTGTGATTATTCATGAATTAATTTGTGATTATTTAATAATTAATTTGTGATTATTTATGAATTAATTGGTGAATATTTATTAATTAATTTGTGAATATTTATTAATTAATTTGTGATTATTTATTAATTAATTTGTGAATATTTATTAATTAATTTGTGATTACTTAATAATTAATTTGTGATTATTTATGAATTAATTGGTGAATATTTATTAATTAATTTGTGATTATTCATGAATTAATTTGTGATTATTTATGAATTAATTTGTGAATATTTAATAATTAATTTGTGATTATTTATTAATAAATTTGTGATTATTTATCAATTAATTTGTGAAAAATTATTAAATAATTTGTGATTATATATTAATTAATTTGTGATTATTTATGAATTAATTTGTGATTATTTATGAATTAATTTGTGAATATTTATTAATTAATTTGTGATTATTTATAAATTAATTTGTGATTATTTATGAATTAATTTTTAATTATTTATTAAATAATTTGTGAATATTTATTAATTAATTTTTGATTATTTATGAGTTAATTTGTGAATATTTATTAAATTTTTAATGTGTCAAGTGTCATATATAAATGCTTAAAAATTACGTACGTATCCGTGTGTGTATCTTGGATACCTTCTGCTCCTCCTATATAATCTGCAATATTTCATTGCTTATGATCTATTAGAATGACCCGCAGCTCCATTGTCGTTCGTTAGATTACTCTATTTCTACTTCTTCACAAACGATTTGTGGCCCCTCTAAGCGGGAGTGAGTGTGTACAAGTTAACAAACGCGGATTGCCGCTTCGTCACATTTCATTATATGTAATCGGATATTTATTTATGAATTGCCTATTTCACGCTCGATTCATCGCCGGCAACTGCGCACTCACTCTACTGTCACAACAATGATAAAATATTGAATAACAATTTGATTATTGTTATAATTATTGAGTAATAATTACTATGAAACAGTAATCAAACAAGAGATCAATCGAGTCTCCCGATCGAGCAAATAACCGCAATCATAATCACCTTTTTAGCGCAGATCCTCTTCCAGTTCTTCTCTCGGTTGAAGTCCTCGGCGAGCCAGCGCATCTCGGCCAGCACAAAGTCCCAGTGGCAGCGCGGTCTCGGCAGCAGCTGCGCCTCTTCGAGTGTCTCCTGAAGCCACTGATTCTGCTGGCGCAGAGCGATCAATCTCGAATTGATTCGCTCTTCTTCCACCACTAATCGTTTCACAGAATCGCTATCGATCTCTTTCTCGTAGTCGTTCTCGTTGTCGTCATCGACCAAATTCGCCGATTGATTCTCATCGATTTCCATCGGATTTCCCAATTCGATCGATTCCGATTTATCGATTGGCAGAGTGACGTATCGATTATTCGATTGCAACATGTTCAATTCATCGAGTAAAATCGTCGATTTCTCACTCGTTTCATCGAAACAGTGTTTCACAAACGCAATCAATGCATCTTTATTCGGCTGGATCGATTCCAACAATTCGTTGATTTTCGTTTTCGATTTCGTTATTTTCGTAAATCGTTTTTTTTTCCGATTGAATTTCGAACGGGAAAAATTACGATTGATTTGACGCTTCATTGGAAAAATTGCGATATTGACAAATGGAAATCGCTTATTTTTTTATTATTTCGTTGGAAAATTGTTGAATGACGACGAAAAAAAAAGAAAATTAAACAATAAATAAATTCATAATGTTCGACAATTGAAATGAGAATATAAACAAATGTCGATATTTAAATAATATGATAAAGATTTGATGGATTTAATGGATTTCTTTTTTATTCTATTTTTTTAAGAAATGTAACAATTATCTGATATATTTATTTTTTCAAAATTGTTTTTAGCTATTTAATTTTTGATAGAAAAGTAAATTTATGAATAACAAAAAGATATTTAAATCCTTAATA
This sequence comes from Girardia tigrina, assembly GCA_001938485.1. NCBI lineage: Eukaryota > Metazoa > Platyhelminthes > Tricladida > Dugesiidae > Girardia > Girardia tigrina. Next base: position 39,151 of record MQRK01248022.1, read on the forward strand.
ACATTTAAATGTGATAATTTGAAATTATAATTTTTAATTGAAAAATGAACTTTATACAAAAAATGTATTTTTGAATTGATTATTTATCAAATTATTTAAATCTTAAAATTTTATATTTAAATGGAAATTAAATAATAAAAATTTGTTTGTAATGACAATCTTACATTTATATTACATAATAACTCCAGTGAATATCGTTTCTCAATATATATTAATATCGGTCTGCAAATAAATGATAAACGATTAATAGATTATGGAGTTTCATTAAATTATTTTTGTTTTAATTATTGGTTTTTTCTTTTTAAATTAAAATTTAGAAAATTTAGTTTTAGATAAATGGTTTCGAATATGTTAGAATATTTAATATAATATAAAAATATTTATGCACTTATTTTTAAATTATTGCTTTTCATTTAAAAAAGAAATTTAAATAATAAAAATATATTTTCAAATTCAATATCTTTCTTGCAATATTTAAACTGAAATTTAATTATTAATAATTTGTTTGTAATAACAATCTTGTATTTTATATGACAATAACTTTTATAAATTTTATTGTTTTTAAAAAATGATAATGAATTAATAGATTTCAGAACTTTCTTAATTATTATTTTTTTAATTAAACAGTTATTGTAAGAGTACTAAAAAAACAAAGATAGTGTGTGAGCTCCGTTTACTAACAAAAATATAAATAAAAATATCAAAGTATATTATGATTTGATAAGAAATATATTAAAATATGTAACTGTGGGTAGGAATAATTATATAATAATTATTGTATACGTGTTGAAAAATCTGATTGTATGATGTAAACAGTGTGATTATTAGCATATGTGTGTTGGTGTATAAGTGTGATATATTAAAATAAAATGAAAATTAAAACAAACGAAGATATTTTAAATAAATTATTTATTGGTGATCAAATTTGTACAATGATTTTTTGGGATACAATGTCGCTCGCCTCCCCGTTGTGTATCCTGGGAACTAGAAAGAAGGTCTCCTCCCTTTCTAGAAATAGAAGGGGGGTCCCCATGATCTAGGCCAAATGAGTGGACAGATCGATGGGGCTAGCAACCCTATCCTTCGCTAAGACATAGCTTTTAAAACTCAAACAAGGGGTCTGGAAGGACCCGAAGTCATTAAGCTCCCGAGAGGGGGATCCCTCGTTAAGGATTCCACTTGCAGTGGACTGAGGGTTGGAACTTGGAATGTTCGAGGCTTAACCGATGGAAAGATACTAAACATCGTCAGTATCTTCGAAAAACTAAAAATTGATATGTGTATACTCACAGAGACGCACTGGATCGGAACCGACATTGCCTCTTTCGGGGATTGGAGGTTCCATCATAGTGGCAGCACGAGTAGCATAAGGGAAAAAGGCGTAGCCATGATGGTAAAATCTGGGGATTCAATTAACATTGAATTCGAAGCGATCAGTGAGAGAGTGTTCTTCTGTCATATACCCCAAAGGTCGATCACAGTGGTGGGGGTATACGTTCCGACTGACAGCGGACACTCAAGTGAGGAAAAGGAAGAGTTCTTCGCATTACTGCAAGAACATGTGGAAAGGGCGACGACTGAGGCTGAAAAGAGGAAACACGAACTGATAGTTGGAGGCGACTTCAACTGTCGACTTAATCGGACGGAGGAAAACGGAAAGAATATCGGGTGTTACACTAGTTCAACAGTAACATCAGAGAACGGAGATCTTTTAATAGATCTTGCTGACGCGTGCAACTTACGAGTAGAGAACACGTTCTACAAACATAAGTTGGCGCAGAGAACTAGCTGGACACACCCTTCAACGAGAAAAAGACTGCTACTGGACTTATTCCTGTCGCAAAAGAGCAGATGCAACAGGATAAGCAATGTCAAAAGCTACCCGAATTTTGACTGCGGCTCTGACCACGACTTAGTCGTGGTAACGATATGGATCATCAACAACAATAAGATCCTCAAGTTGGCGAATGATAGAAGAAAGAAAAGCAAAGGAAAAATTGACAGATTTTCCTTGCAGAACAACAAAGTGGCCATCAGTAGTGACATAGGACAGGGTTGTCTGAATGTTGTGAGCTGGGATGATGTGAAGAAGGTCATTTTGAAGACCTCAGAAAGATACAGAAAGAAAAAAGTCCCGCTCAATCAGAGGTGGCTACACGGACACCTAGAAGAGCTGAAACCACTACTGTAGGAGAAATGGAAACGAAGGAAAGAATACTTTCAGAATAGATGTGAAAGAACATATTCAACGTGGAAGGCTGCAAGACTGACACCTTGCGGCATCTCAGGAAATGGAAAAGAGAGAGGATTGAGGGAATTGGACAAGAAATAGAAGGAATTCTCAACAGAGAATGTATGGGCAAGATATCTGAGTTATACACGGAGCTCAGAGTCCTCTGCAATAGTGAAACGAAGGAATCCTCTCTCTGTACTGTACAAAGCAGTGTGAAGGACGAAGTGTTAGCAGAGCACTTCTCACATCTATTCAGAAAAAGCGAAAGAGAATTAAAATATTGATCATCCATCTGATTAGGAGAGGCACAATCCCAAATCAAACTACAACATGTGGCCACTGATGGCCACTTTGTTGTTCTGCAAGGAAAATCTGTTAATTTTTCCTTTGCTTTTCTTTCTTCTATCATTCGCCAACTTGAGGATCTTGTATCTCGTGGAATTCGAACAGAGCCAAGCACTCGAAAAGGACCACTCACCGGACGTAGAAGAAGTAGGTACCGCTATTGGACAACTAAAGAACAGTACAGCTGCTGGAAACAACGGTATCATTCCAGAGCTATATAAATGGGGCGGTCTCCAGTTGACTGAGAAGATACAGCAATGTTTCGTGGACATATGGGAGGAAAGAGCAGAATTCCCGGAGGCTTGGAAAACGGCGAAAGTCGTGATCCTTTACAAAGGAAAGGGTTCCAAGAAGGAATTGAATAATTATAGAGGCATATTCCTACTTGATGTAGGAGGAAAGATCATGGCACAAATCATTGCAAACAGATTACTGCCACATCTCGAAAGGATACTGGACGACTGGCAATTTGGTTTCAGACCAAACAGAAGCACAGTGCACGCGATTGGTATCTTACGAAAGATACAAGAAGAGGCCAGATACCG
>MQRK01248029.1:10319-23197 GCA_001938485.1 Girardia tigrina
TATATATATATATATATATATATATATATAGGGTTGCCTCATAAGTTTGTCGCACATATATATCTATGTTAACTGGAGATATCTATGAATCCCATAAATAATTCTTCTATATGTGCAATAACTAATAAAATATGCATTAGATAAAATAGCATTTGCGATCTACTTATGTCCAATAATTTTTATTTTCTGTTCTAAATGAATTTTTGGTTTGATAAAATAATAGCATTTTCCTAAATTAATTTACTATTGGTGGAAAAGGGATTTAACACAATCACAGATGACTGAGGAAATTAACACGGCCCTTGGAGTTGGAACAGTCTCAAAAAGAACATGTGGAAGAACATGAAAAGAACATTTTGACTGTGATATTTTTTTTGTTTTTGTTGGAATTTGAATTTTTGTGATTGCAATTTCGATATATTTTTTGATTCAATTATTATTTATGATTGAATTTTTTTGTATAATTGAATTAGATGATGTTTGAGTTAATTTGTCGAAACTGGAATTGAATTATAAGAATTTTGATCGAAAAAAGTTAAATAAAAAAATAATAAAATAACAAAAGAGGCCAAATTGCACAAAAAAAATTAAATGGAAAAAAATTGTTAAAAAATGTGAAAATTTAATTAATCGAAAACAATTAAAATTGCGTTTCTTTAAACACGTTAATAAAAGAATTTGTTTTAATCGATTAGTTTTTTTTGGCAGATTTGGCGAAAATTTAATTTTGGGAAATTTAGTTTGGTTTGTGTGATCGGTATTGGTGAAAAAATTTGTAAATACAAAAAAATTTAATCGATTTTTGGAAATAATAAAAACTTTGGCGTGGAGATTTTTCTTTGATTTGATATTTTGTACGGCGAATTTCACGGAGAGGAATCATATCAATGTTGCTGGTGCTGTGGGGGAAAAAATTTCATATCTTTACTTTACACATCATTTCCATTTTCATTTTAAATGCCGAATCATTGATATATACACGAGTTCGATGATGGTTTTCTAGCTTCTCCATACGACCAGTGTCATTAAACATTGAGGCTAATGAAAACCCTCGCTGATCGTCACTCAAAATTTCGATGAAAACAACATCGTCGAGAATATCTATATTTTCAGTCATCGATTTGATTTGAGATTTTTGATTTTCGAACTCTGAAACGCTTTTCCTGACGATTCTTGAGACAGATAATTCATATGGATTGATAAGAATTTTGATTAAACAAAACAATAGCGAATTTCAATAAAACAAATTCAAAACACAATTTACGCTGAATCAATTTATTTAATTTAGTCAAACAAAAACAATAATAAATATCATGGAATTCAATCGATTCTTTTGTCTATAATTCTCAAATTTCCAAATAACACCAAATTTAATCCTTTTTTCCCCGCACCAAAAAATTTATTTTTTCCCATTTCTATTAAAACAAATTAACAAAAAAAATCCATCACACCAATATTTGATCGATCAATATAAATTCATAAATAAACTTGTCTCGTCTTTAAAAAATAAAAAAATATTTGCTCGGGAAACATACACTTTAATTAACAATAATAAAAATAACAAAAAAATATAAGTACTTCTAAGGATCATAATCTTCTAAGATCAATAATCTGATTTTATTTTCTTTCTTTCCATTTTTTGTCTTTAAACTTCTTTTTTATACAAATAAAGTAAAATAAATTTTGACAACATAAAATATACTTTTTCTTTAAAGACAATATAAAATAGAAATAAAAAAAATAAAAAAATAATAATATTAACAAATACACAGAATCATGATTACAAACTACACCCCTCAAATTTCATTCACTGAACAAAATCACAATACAGAAGTACCTATTAAAGTCTCTATTTACAAAAATCACATAATATTCACCCTTGGTTTCTCTATTATTTTTTACAATAAATGTAACTGACCATTACAATATTCATTCTTGTTGTTCTTACAAAGAGAATTTTTTGATTGATTTTAATTTTATTGAATTAATCAAGGAATCTTCTTTTCCTTATCTTGAATTTAGTCGTAAGACACATAATCGCATTATTACAAACGATAATCATACCATAACAAGATTTTATTAATATATTCTTGACTTGAATATAATTGCGAGACACATAATCACATTATTACAGTCGGTAACTATACCAAAACATGTATAAGTATTTATATTGCTAGATTTCAAATAAACTGGTATCTAGAGTTGACTTGTGAATACTGCACTTTGGAACCCAAATTATGTACGACAAAATTATAAAAAAGAACATTAAGTCTCGTTAACTAATAAATTTAACTTTTTAAAATCAGTTTTGGGACATTCGATTCTATAAATTTGTAATGAAATACAAATATCTTGGGACGTTTTTTATAACACATAAATCAGTTATGACTAGACCATAGATATAAAATATAATTAAATTATTAAATGAATGTTTAGTTGTAACAAAAATATTATAAAATTGTTAATATATATATTGACTACTTTAATGTTTTTACGTTACTGATTATATTTATTAATTATTTATTATTCATAATTATATTTAAAAAAGGAAAGATATACTGAAAACGGATTTATTATGTCTAGTTTTTAGGGATTATCTCTCATAATTATTACAAATTAATACAGGTTTCATTTAATTAATATATGTACAAGAATATTAAATTAAGAAACATGAAACTTAATTTACCACAATTATTATGTTAAAATTGTAATAAAGTTATTATTTTTTAGTATTTTTACATTGCTCTCTAAAATGTTTCAAATTTAAAATGAAGCCTCAAGCTACTTCCTGTAAAAAACTTTATTATAATAAAATACATAATTATATAATATAAATCAAAATTTGTTACGAAATAAGTACAAATTTCTAATTTCATCAATCGATCAGTTGTGACTTACCTTAGGGGTCGCTTTCGTCGCGCCATTTATTCAGATTTATGTTTAAATGGTACCAGATGGATTCTTTAAATTTATATTTAACAATTTTTTAGACCATAATCAAGTTTAACAATTCTTATTTTCCATCGACTTTGCGAGAAGTGACGCAAACTCACCATATGTTTTGAAACGTAAATAGTACCAGTATCGTAGGAAATACATAAATATCCTATTATTACCACCGTAACACGTCATATTACTGGTTAAAATACTGCTATATAAATAATTAAATAATAAGAAAATTATTATTAGTTGATTAAACTTTTGAAGTACTAGGAGAATAAAAAAATTATTCCGATACAAAATAAATTAAAATTAAATTCAGTAATAACGAAAATATTTTTCTATTATTGTTGTTAATTTTGGAATGAGAAGATAAAATAAGAAAATTTTCTTTTTTATCTTTTTTTTGTTTTAGAAATATTAATTATACATTTTTTACTTAAGACATTATTAAAAATTGTGGACAAATTAGAGTTATTCCATTCGTTTATTGTCGACGAATTATCGGGTATAGACAACATCGAATCGATTTTGTCATTGGAATTCGAAAACGGGGAGTTGAAACTATCTTTGGACGAAGTTAACTCGAGAAATTGCGAATTTAAAAACGATTATCGTCGATTGAACGAGGAATTGATCAAATCGACTATTTCTATCGATCAGATTAATCGCGATCTCGAGGAAAAAATGGGCGATTGTTTCGAGTAGAGATCGCGGATCGACACGGGAGTGAGCATGACGAGGACCGGGCTCATTAATAGACTTTCGGGTAAGATAAAATTAAATTTTCCCTCCCGCGACCCGAATTTCACCCCCAACGCCTGGGTGTCGCAATCACGCAAGTCCTGCGCCCACTCTGTTATCAGAGTGCATTTTGAACGTTAATTTTAGGATCTACAGATCTGATATGTAACTTTTCACATGTCACTCTCTCCCAATAATTTTTAAATTGAGTGCACATAATTTTAAAGTTATAGATATTTATATCCCCTTTAAAATTTTTTCTGTCCAGCAATATTACATCCACTTTCCTTACGATTGAGTTCCTGGATTCTCTTACAGAAATAAAGCGAAATCTCCCCAATGTATTTGACATTAAATACATTAAATATATATTTGTAAATGAGATGCAAACACAATCCTAAAGATTTATTGAAGATTTATTGATAAACATACTTTCCATTTTTTTGTGTACGGGAGATTATCTTTAAATTTATTGTATTATCTACTACTTTTAATCTGTTTCTAAACTGTTTTTAATAGTGTTACAAAATAGTGTTATTACTTTTTTCAATTAATTTATCAATATTTTCTTTCGCTAGTTTTTCTCAGTTAGTTTATTGTTGATAAACTAGCGAACAAAACTATTAAATTTATCACAAATTTGTGGTAAATTTCTAAACTATTTGTATAAACGTAGGATATGTGTTTTATAAATAAATGTATATCGTGTAATATGTTTCTCTTTGGGAATCTTATAAAAAGGGCATCAGTGTTATTTGAACTCTTATTTGTTTGATAAACTTATATAACTTATGTCTCAAAAACAACTTCTTTATACATGAACGTACTTTCAAAAAATAAAGTAAAAAATATTTTGTTCTTATATTTTTCTAGTTTCCCTATTAAGAACATTGAGACAACAATTATTTGAATTTTTATTACAATCACATTTAGAGTCATTACAACTCTCAGAAGGTCTTCATCGTTTGTCATCGTTCTAATTGGTTTTCTTGTTTCTATTTTAATCATGATTATTCGAACAAATATTTCTAAATCTTTTTAAAATATTTAATTTCTAAAAATATTAATTAAAAATAATAAGTTAAACGATTTCTTAATAAAAAACCAAAATAATAAAAATGTTATCAAATTATTAAAATGAATTTACTATAAATCTTATTAAAAATATTACTCTTATTTTTAATTGTTAATTTGAAAAATATAAACTTAACAAATTATTATTTTCATTACGTTCGAATAGTCAATCACTTTAAATAAAAAAATACCAATTTCTATCTGGGTGGGAGAATCACCATTCTAAATTCAACATACTTAAATCAACATACATCATCAATACATTTACACATTCAAACAATTTAAAAAATTGCTTGAAATATTTTTAAGAATTAAACTGGAAGGAAGCAGTTGTATGCCTGGATGATATTCTAATCTTCGAAAAAGACAAAGAACATTTCAGACGAGTCGAACACATATTTTAAAAGATTAAAGAATCAGGCCTTTGGATAAACCTTAATATGCATCAATTCCTGGTAGAAAAGACAGTAAAGGTAGATAATTCTTTTCTCTTTGATTTCCTTTTAGTTTCATATTTCATTTGTAAATAGAACATGAACTTTATTGTTTTTCGCTAAAACGTACAAAAATATGCTGAGTTTGCAAAATAATTCAGGTCCTCAGCGCGTACAAAGCGAAGTACATTGCGGAGTTTAAAGGTTAATGAATTTTCAATTTAATTAGATATACTTACTGTCCCAGTATCTTACTATACCCACGTCCACTCACTTCATGTTTTGTTAACCAGTGTAATGCCCTACTTATTATTGTTATCAAAATTAACAATTAGGAAAATTATTGAAATTGATTATTATGGATTTCAATTTACAGTTAGAAAATTGTTTAATAATGAATAAATTTATTTCGTTCGTGAATTTATTATTTCTTTGGATCGAGGACACCTTCTGTCCTCAACAATTGGTGTCAGAATATTAACAATATTAACATAATTAATATGAAATTTCAGGATTATTTTCACTAACAAATCTTGATCAATCACAAGCAAAGCAACAGTAATCCAAACAACAACAATCGCTGCACCAATCTTAACAATCTCAAATTATCAACCGAACAACTCTCCAACATCCCTTATTTTACAATTGTCAAATTTCGGACAAAATCAGATCTGCCTCTTAAACATAAACAAGTCGATCATTACTCCAAATTAAGTGGCAACTAATACGCTAACCAGCAAATTAATATTCCTCAACTAATCAATTAATCCGATCTAGTAATCGAATGTTCGAGTCCAATGACTTTTAAACTAACAAAGCTTTCCAAATTATTTATCAAACAAAGAAATCATATAAACTTCTTTCCTGTTTCGTTGTGACTGACCATACCGTTGTCTTCTTTATGATATTTTTGTTAGTATATTATTTTTTAATAAAAAAATTGGGTTCAGATCCCACTTCTGACACCAATTGTTGAGGACAGAAGGTGTCCTCAATCTAAAGAAATAATAAATCCACAAACGAAATAAATTTATTCATTATTAAACAATTTTCTAACTGTTAATTAAAATCCATAATAATCAATTTCAAAAATTTTCCTAATTATTAATTTTGATAACAATAATAAGTAGGGCACTACACCCAGTTCTCAAGTCTAAAATTACTGTGAAGCATGTGACTTATTTTTCACTCTACCTAAAGAAAAACTTGCAGACTTTCTATATACAGAAGCAATTTGTGGTGGTCGCGAAAACTGAAAAATTGATCGAACTTAAAAAGAATTTAAAAAATAGGTTTAAAATGCACCTATAAAGATCAAAAATTAAATTTAAAACTAAAATTATCTTAAGAAAGTAATCTTCAACAACTATCACAGCAAATGGTTAAAAATATGTTATTTAAAGTTCATAAAGTTAATTTTATTAGCCTTTTTTATAATTATAAAATAATGTCAAAATCTTATCTAAATTGAAAACAAATCAGAATGAGTCTCCATCGGAACTCTTATGAAATCTCATGTGGTATAGTACTGGACGACATAGTCTGAGATGTAATTCATCGGCATTAAAATCCTCTGTTGAATGGTATGGACATTGAAAAAACGATCCGGATCATTTAATGATCAAAATTATTGTTTGGAAAAAGAATCCAGAAGATTTGGTATCAATTTATTTGCTTGAATAATTTTGAGGATTAATTTTCAGCTATTTCTTGATTTTATATTTCCCGGAAGTATTATTAAAAATGACTAACAACAAAATAATTAATTTCGAAACAACTGATCAGTAGTCCAAGTAAAACGATTATAAATTTCAAATATTATGCATGTAGATGTCTATATGTAAAACGTTTGTATAGATTTATGAAGTTTTAGCTCTTTAAACATTTCTTACATTTAATAGAAGGTAAAATTATTTCAAACGAAGAACAAGTCCAAAAGAGTAAGAAGAATTGATAAATATCTCTGCAATTTATATACTTTTTAATGTCCCACTGAATTTTTAATAATTATCTTAATGATTGAATTTGTAGGAGGATTTTAATAATTTACTCGACAGAATTTTCGTTCAAAGGAAGAACTTTTAGAAAACTTCTCAGGAACATTATTTTCCAAATTTATACAGGAAGTACCCAAAACCTTTTCATTAAAATTACATCTTGTGCGCAGTTATCATTTGGGATTTTGGTATGTGCAATTATTTAAATGTAAATAAGTACAAATAAAAAAATTATTATTTTACATACAATTAAATTCGACTGTATAACCCTCACAGTCAGGTCAAAAAGAAACTATGCATTCTTAATCTTCTTATAGAGACTATCAGTTATTGTGTAATCATTGAATAATTATAATGATATAAAAGAAGCACCGATTTTAAAATAATTTTTCAGTATTCAATATTCTAAAGACCTTTGCCAATTTAAATTTTCAATTTAGAAATGTGTTAACAATGCTTGTAATATAAAAATAATATCACAAACATATAAAATCCAAAGTGCAGTTTGTAATAATCAATCAGATTTAGATTTTGTTCGCATCTCGTATATCAATTTACGAGAATCCAAGAGCATGGCCGTGATGGAAGTGGAAGTAATATCGGAGAACAGAAACGTTTATGTGAGGATTTTTCGGCAAACTCATAAATTTTTAGAATTTTTCAATTTAAACGGTTAAATATTTAAACCTAAAATATAAAAATTTGATAATAATTTTTTTTATATTTTAGAATTGATCAATATTTAAAATTCAGATTTAATCACATAAATAATAATCGTACACAAAACAAATAATATTTAAAGCTATTTTACAATTGAATGTAAAAGTTAAAATTAATCTAATATTAGGTTGGTCGAAAAATAATGGCGGTTTTTGAGCTTTATACTTTGTTTATCTACTTTGATATGTATATAAGTTTAAATGCCTAAGTGTTAGATATTATTTGAAATCTTATGCCTAGCTGTATATTCCTATAGACATCATTAACATATTGCTGTTATTTTTTAGAATATTTACGGTGCTAAATTAATAATGGAAAAAATTAAAATTCGAGCAATTTTCTTGTACGAATTTAAACTGGGTTGTAAAGCAGCAGAAACGGCTCGCAATATCAATAAAGCGTTTGGTAAGGGAACAGCTTCTGAGCGAACAGTGCAACGATGGTTCCGAAAATTTTCTGATGGAGATGAAAACCTTGAAGATGAAAAAGGTCGTGGTCGTCCAGTTGCTGTGAACCATGATAATTTGAGGACAATGGTGGAAACAGATCCCCGTACAACAATCAGAGAACTTGCAGATGGGTTGGGCATTAGTCATTCAACAATCCTGGATCATTTAAAACAACTTGGAAATATCAAGAAACTTGATAAATGGGTTCCACATGATTTGAATGAAAATCAAAAGAACCGACGCTATGAAATTTGTTCTGCCAATCATCTTCGCAATAAAAACGATCCATTTCTTGATCGTATTGTTATCTGTGATGAGAAATGGATCATGTATGATAACCAACGTCGATCTGCACAGTGGTTGGACAAAGATGAAGTACCGAAACACTTATCAAAACCGAAACCCCGTAAGGTTATGGTGACAGTTTGGTGGTGTGATGCTGGAATCATCCACTATAGTTTCTTGAATCCAGGTGAAACAATCACAGCGGAGAGGTACTGTCATGAAATTGATGAAATGCATAAAAATTTGAAAACCCTTTGTCCGGGATTGGTCAATCGAAAAAGTTCCATCATTCTTCATGATAACGCTAGACCTCATATTTCAAAAGTGACTCTTTAAAAGCTTAATGAGTTAGGCTAGGAAACCCTGCTTCATCCACCATATTCACCAGACCTCTCGCCAACGGACTTCTACGTTTTCAGGCATTTGTACAACTTCCTACGTGAAAAAATTTTCAAAAACCAAAATGGTGCTCAAAATGCCTTCCAATAATTCGTCGCTTCGAGAACCGATGCATTTTATGCTGATGGAATAAAACAACTTGTTTATCGTTGGCAAAAATGTATTGATGCCAACGGCTCATACTTTGTTTAATAAACTTTTGTTTCTGTGAATTTGCACGTCTTTGAAGTTTGTGTCCCAAAACCGCCATTATTTTTCGACCAACCTAATATAAAAAAATACTAATTAAATTTAAATGCTTTTAGGAATTTACGTGAAATAAAATTATGTTGAAAATAAACATTATTTTATACTGAATTATAAATTGTAAAATTAAAATTAAAATGGTTACAAAAATTGGAATTATTGTTATCATAATAAGTATGATATAAATGTGAGGGAAAATTTGGAATGTTGTAAGTTTGTTGTTTGTATGCTGTTTTGATTTGTGACTCTCTTACTCAGATGGGGTTGATATGTTTATTGATTGATTATTTGAATCTAATGAAATTAATTTAATGATATTAATTTGAATTACTAATTAATTAAAGTTTTATAATTATGAATTTTAATAATATTTTTAGTAAACGATTTTAACTTATTTAATTTAATATATTTTAAAAAGTAATGTTTATTTAAAAAATTACGTATTGTTTTGTTATCCAATAAAATTATGAGAAATTAAAAGTTAATATTAAAATCTTTCCCATTCATTGTTTTTTTTAGATTTGAATACATACAGAAAAACTATATCAATCAAAGAAAGATGCTTACTGAGAATTGTTGTGAATAATCTGTTTGTGTTTGTCAATAAATGTTTACATTCAAATTGTGATGTTGTTAATAATAAATATTATTAAAATAACTGAAAAACATTCGAAGTTAAAGTTTAATAAATTCAAATGTAATTAATTCAGGTTTAGAAATTTTATTCAAATTAAAAAATCCAGGAAGTTCAAATTAATTAAAAAACATTTTACAAACATAAATTGATAAAGACTAGCACGACAATGATATTTTAAAATGTAAATAGATTTGAGATATTGCGAATTATAAATTTGTAGTTTTATAACATAAATTTAAACATTGTAATGTAATTTTTTTGTAGTTAAATTATATATATGTTAAAAATTGTTTTTAAATTAAATACAGTCGAACCACTATATAACGAAGTGAAGGGTCCAATAATATACTTCGTTAAATGGAGGTTTCGTTAAATAGAGGTTATCCTTTATTTCTATGCAATAACAGAGGTGAGGTTGATAGCTAATTAATGTAGATTAATTAAATTTCATGTTCTCGTAAGTGATAAAATTGCTTTTCCGTGATGTTTGAAACCATTTATTACAATTGCAGTAGAGAAGGTTTTGTGAATGAAGGGGAGATTAAATGTAATACAATGTCATCATGAGACAAAATCTGTGATTTTGTCTGATGCTGAAAAGTTACACTTTGTTGAACAATAATTTGTTCACTTTGTTCAATTTGTAGGCTATCAATCCCGCACTGGTTGCAAAAGGAACGTAGAATATTAATACTGTCAATTGCCGCAGCCAGAGCAATAGGAAAGTTTTCGACGTTCATCATATCTACACATTCATCGTCCAACTCTTTAACAATTTCTTTTGTTGAGCGTACCTGATGCAGTCGTAAAAATAAATGTGAAAGGTAAGTGGAAAATTAATATATGCATTACAACACTTACTTGTTTAAGTATGCCTTCGTCAGTAATTATTTCCTCCGTGAGAACCATTTTGTCCACATTGACGTAGTCTTCGCTAGAAGCAACATTAATGATTGATGGAAATACACACCGAAAGTAAACAAATAGGTTGTATACCTTGTCGCTACCAATAATTTCCGGATTTTCAAGTGAATCACTAGTGAGATGAGAAACAAAACTTATATGTCTGATGCACTATACTACAGTTCCTGGTGACACATCATTCCATGCTCTGCTGCATAGTTATATGGCGTCCAGTATACTAACTTTGAACAAATAATAAATAATAATAATAAATAATAAATAATAATAATCCTTCTGTGCATCCATCCATAGCAGAAAGCGATTAAGAAGACGTTGACGATAATGTGTTTACAGTGAGTAAATAATTCCTAGATCGCAGGGTTAGATTTTTGAGGTGGTGTAGGGTGGAAGATACACCAGTTCCCCACATTCAAGTCCCATTGGTATACAGTAACTGCTGCAATTGTCTACAATAATAAGAACTTTGCGGTTAGATGTTTTCATCTATTGATCAAACTTGTGCAAACACTCAGTCCAGATTGACTAAGTCATCCAAGCTCGTTTGTTAAATTCTTAGTCAACAGGTAACTATGACTTTTTGCAACCTTTGGAGCATTGAGGAATTTGACTTTTTATCAATCACCAATAAATTTCGTTTATCTGTTCCACTCATGTTTGCACATACTAGAACTGTTAGACGAATCTTGCTTTTCTTTCAACCAGAACATGTTTCCCCTTTGAAGGCAAGAGTGTGGAATGAGGCAGTTCGTAAAAAGACTTATTTCATTAGCATTGTATACGTCTTCAGGCAAATAGCGATGTAGTTGAGATGGAAGGATGTTCTTAACCCAGGTTTCAGCAACCTGTGAATCTGCTGATATGGATTCTCCACACGTATCTAGCCCGTGTATCCTTTGAAACTCCTCAATGTATCCCTTACTTCCTTTGAATTCTTTCATAAAAAGACATGCAGCAAATTGCCTGGCATTGGCTGCGAGAAGTGGTCCATTGACTGGAACATTTTTGGAACGCTGCTCAGAAAACCACAAAAGGAGAGCTTGTTCCATATCATTGCTAGTTACCTTTTTAATACGCTTTAAGTCCGAGTCACCAGATGTTTGGAACCATTGCGCCTGTAACTTTCTCGCTGCGATATAATCGCCAATAGACTACTTGCTGGTATCTCATATTTCGAAGCAATGTCAACTTTTCTCTTCTTAGCATTATCTACATGTCGATCCACTAGGAAATTGATCTTTCAAAGGGAGTATCTTCCGCTTTTGTACTGACATGTAGAAATATATACAAAGCTTGTGAAATGATTTACGTTGATGATAAATATGCAGCAAAGAATAATTGTGAAATACCGTTTGCGCCAGTAATATATATACAGTAGTAAGAACACACAAACCTACACACTAAGAATCGACAACAAACACACAAAATACAAGATAATGTAATTCGATTACCAAATTTGATCCACAAAAATGAGTATCCTCTATATTCATGCCTACCCAAACACGACAAATTTATCTGATCACAAAAGTACAAAGGTTAATATTATTATGTTATTAATATATAATCCTTTTATTTTATGTACTAAAGGAAATCTATCAAATGTTCATCAAAAATAGCTATGTTTACGTGTACCCACTCTTCACTTTGGAGAATAAGCGACACTGACTTCGTTATAAAAAGGTAAAATTAAAGCTAAAGTTGTTCTTTGATACAGGAAAAATCCTTTGTTAAATAGAGGTTCGTTAAATAGAAGTTCGACTGTATTGAAATCTAATCCTGTAAAATTATTGTAATTAAAATAAAAATAATAATTTCAATTCGTAAAAATAAATGTCTTTGTGTTCCAAAATAAAATGTAATTATTTTTCAATTATTTTAATAAGTACAAATAAGCCATAAATTTAAAATAATTATAAATAAATTTATTTAAGTGTTTTCTTCAATTAGTACATTTTAATTTTTCTAATTGAACAAAAAACATTTAAAGAAATTTGTGAAAAACCTTTTTTAAATATATATATATATATATATA
>MQRK01248031.1:0-12278 GCA_001938485.1 Girardia tigrina
TAATTAGTAAGAATCAAAGAAAATACCAACCATCCATCTGTGTAGGAGAGGCACAATCCGAATCAACATACAACATGTATAATATCAACACACAATTCAAAACATTCTTCACAACGATAACATTAAAAAATATTTAATCGTTTCATTTAATTTTATTATTTTTTTTAAATCGTTCCACATAAAAATTATAAATTTTACTTTTTATATTATATTAAAAACTCTCAAAACATTTTTATTATTAGCAATTTAATTGATCTTCTTGATTTTAGTAATTTTATTTTTTCAAACGTTACATATTTAATTATATAAAAATTTTAATTTGTACATATTAAATATTTCTTTCAAAAATTTTCAAATCATTTTTAATTCCTCACAACTCGATTTCTTTATTGAGTGTCAATCGGTCGTTGTAGGCGCTCGTTATCATTCTTATTTGTTTAAACCGCGATGGCAGATTTTGTTAAGGGATTTTTTCGTGATCGATTTAATTACTTAACGATCTTCGACGATAGCGGAAGACTATTAACGATTCTGATAATCGACGCAAACCATGGAGACGTCTTCAAGTTGCGTAAGATATCCCCAAATACTTCCTATCCGATTTTTTTCTGGCGATAGATCATCGTCGAGGATCGGTAATAGAATCGGTAACACTTATTTTATTTAAATTTATTGTTACAAGGCAAGGATCATATCATTATAAACAGTTCTCGAAATACTCCTTTAGAATTAAGGGGGCCGGAAATCACCTAAATTTTCTAATATTGAGTGGTAAAGATTTCTGTAACTAGCTCAATTTTAGAAAGAAGCGTTTTAGACCTTATAGTTATCATAGAATGTATAGTTGTTCGGTCACAAAAATATAAACAATATAAAGAAAATAAGGGTCCTTCAAAATGTTTTATTTCTAATTAAAAATTTCAAATTTTCTGCCAAAAAACTAACATTATCGAAGCACTTAAACAAATTCCACAATTTGAAAATCACAAATCAATTTCAAACTTTTTTCCAACAATCAATTATTTTTTGTTTTATATATATTAATTTTTCTAAATAAAAATATATTTTTTAATTTTAAATTAAAAAAAATTTTTTTCAATAATTTTATCTAAAATTTCTTTCCAGAACAATCAGTGTGTGTTTTTCTAAGTCGACATGAAATGATAATTCATGGAATATTCATAGAATAAATAATTAGTCTTCGCTTTGTATCAGAAGATGCAGACTTTCCTGGTGTCCAGGATGTAGATTGGAGATGATCGAAAATTTTACTTTTCTTCGATCACTTTTTGGTTGTTTTTTGTTAACTGAGGAGCTGCTGTGATTTTGGAGGAATAGATTTTATTTTTTAAATTGCTTTTGTTGGAGCTCGGAGTTTTGGGATCTTTAAAGAATGATTCATGATCCAAGTTTTCATCGATAATAGTAGATTGGATAATCGATCTTTCTTTTCTGCATTCAATTTTGACTTCTGCTTTATCTTTGATGTTTTGTAAAAATTCTTTGAGATTTGATTCGTGTTCTGGGGGAATATCAAATTCATTGATATAGGACAGGATTAAAGAATACAAGTAGTTATAAGTAAAGTTAGGGTCATTATTATTCAAAGCAGAACTGTCATTTATTGCGTCGCCTAAAACTTTATTGATATATCTTTTTTACTGAGAATATCCAGTTTTGTGATAAAAGAAACAGTTTTAGGTGGAGCGAGTTCATCATGAATGTATTTAATATTACGGGCATAAGTTACGATGTTATTTAATTTATCTCTCTTTTCATATTGATCAAAAATAACACTGGCACCGTCCGTGATAAAGAATAGGGATTGTGGAATTATTCCACTTATATTAAAGAAGACAGGCTTGTTGTCGATCCTTCTGATTGTCCCAGATCCAGTCCAAATATCAAACATTTCTACTACACCGGTTAAAGCAGTAATTTCGGGAGATGTTGTTGTATGAATTGGGGATGTTGGTGGTGAATCTTCAATAATAATTTGAACATTTTAGTTCTTTTGAGGAGATGTAATTATATCTTGCTCAAAATTAGAAGAACATCCATTTTCTTGTTCATCAAGTAAGGAAGGATTTTCAACTGACAACAATTTAGTAAAATGATTTGATGGACTATTGGATTCTTCAAAAGTAAACTGAGAAAAGAAATCTTCACTTTGACTTCAAATATATATGGATTAAGGCGTGTTTGGCTTTTCCAAAACCTATCGCGGCCAGAAAGGATCGGCTGATAGATGAAGATTCTATCAATGGCTATTTTCAATTGCACCAGACTATTTGACTGGAATGTACTGATTGATTCCAATAGTTCAACTTATTTAATGCTCCTGGAATCAAATCCGGAATCGTCACTAAGTCAACAAAACGAGGTTTTTGTGGTGAGACCGCTCGAGAGAGAAAGATAGGCAATAAGTATTGCTGGAGCTGTTAGCGAGTCATAGAGTGAGGGCCAGGCATAATGAAAGAGGGGTTTTTACTTGGAATATGCATGTGACTAATGACGCGACTTGGAGACCCGAAGACAGTTGATGTGGTGCTGGGGATTGTCGATGATACTCCTTGGCGGAGTGCTCGAATGACGAGGGTCGAACTTTGCAAATCATTTGGTTCTGAAATGATTCAGAGAGGACCGCTTATTATACTTGTTATGGCTCAAACTCTTGTTCGAGTTGTTCGTGTTCTTTTTATATTAATCTACCTGAAAGGAACCGTGTTACAAAAAAAATCATGAATCCCATCTTTTCCTGTTTTAATAATTCTTATGATCTGAAAAAAAACTACTCCAACATTTTAATGGTGAATTGAGGGTACCACTTTGATAACTTCGAAATATGATGAAATTTCAGAAACATTTACCATAATTTTTATGTATAATTAATAACGTTGTTTAATTTAACATTTTGAAAATTTAAGGATCAGATCTCTTTATAAATCTTTTGAAAAATATATCTTGCAAACTAATTTACTATTTTATGTCAAATGCTACAATTAATTATATTAACTACAGTTAATTAATTAATAATTTACTCTATAAGAAAACTATTTTGTTCATTGTGTTTTGTTTAATTGAAGGTACCGAAGAAAGAATTTTCAAGGGTCATTATAACTGAATGCCTGAATGATTCAGTGACACAGAACCCTCACGACTGATGTGAAAATACAGAAATTTACGGTTGGTCAGCTCAAACTAACTTTATCTTTCATGTTTGTCACGGAGATTGTAAAGTTTTACTTTCATTTGTTGTAAAATAAAAATATTTAAATTCTTTTTTCATACAAAAACTTTTAATAATAATCAGTAATATTAAAAACATAGACATGGGTTATCCATCATTTATAATTTTTACAATTAAAATTGTCTTAAAAACAATTTTCAATAATATTTTTCCAATTTATTATTAATAGAAAATCGTAATTTATCCATTTTAATGATTTGAGGTTAAACGAAAATGAAAAATAATTTAATTATTAAATTTAATTATCAAAATTTTATTCAATAAATTTGATTCATTTCATTCTGTAAACATATTACAAATATTTATGATCTAAAAAAAATTACATACTAATAAAAATTGCAAATATTAATCAGCCATGAGTATAGATCAGGAACCTTAAGAAAATCAAGAAAAAAAGTCTAGACATCGATCATTTGAAAATATTCGATAATTATATAAATTAATAAAAATAATTTAAATTATGTCAATTGATGTTATTTATTGATTCTTAACATTTATTGATTTTATATAAGTTATTAAGAACATTGAGACAATTCTCATTTAAATTTTTATAATTATAACATTTAGAGTCATTATAACTCTCAGAAGATCTTTCACCGTTTGACATCGCTCTAATTGGTTTTCTTATTTCTGTTTTTAATCATGATTATTCGAACAATTTTTCTAAATCTTTTTAAAATATTTAATTTCTAAAAATATTAATTAAAAATAATAATTTAAACCGTTTCTTAATAAAAACCCAAAATAATAATAATATTATCAAATTAATAAAAATGAATTTAATTTAAACTTTATTAATTTTATTTATATATAATTAAATGCATTTCTTTTCTTAAAAAAATATTATATTTATTTTAATTGTTAATTAATTTAAACACTTTAAAACTTATCAAATTATTATTTTAATTGTGTTCGAATAGTCAATAACTTTAAAGTAAAAAAATACCGATATCCATCTGGAGGGGAGAATCACCATTCTAAGTTCAACATACTCAAATCAACATACAGCATTAATACACTCACACATTCAAACAATTTAAAATATTCCTCATATAAGTAATTATTTAAAATTATATTTTATAAAATATTGAGTTCAGTTATAAATAAATGTATTTATTACTGTTGACTTTATTTATTTTTTTCAAAGAAAACTATTAGTATTATAAATTTTAAAAATTTATATTTCATGTAATATAAAATAATACAACATTAATACCATATTCATTGCATTTGGTCTTAAAACATCTTCTTACTTAATTAAAGTTAAATAAAAATCAAAAGATTCAATGACCACTATAAAATAAATTAATAGTATTTTCGAAAGAAAGTGTAAAAAAGTTGGTTTTGGGATTAATTTACAAATGTGGCAAGGTATCTTTTATATTAAACATGGTTCGTAATTCATGTGTAGGATAATAAATGACCATTTAAATATTTAATAGTGTTATAATTTTGGGGAGCTCAAATAAGTATAAAAATTTTAATATTTCAAATCTCAATGGAATTTTTAATTTTCGATTGCAAAGGGGGCATTAAACCAACAACTACAATCAAATACCGAAATTCGAATTCGCACCACAAATTACACATAAAAAAGGATCGACATGGATAATCTACCGGATCATCTGAATTTCCTAATGATAATCGATAACATGAAAGTCGATTCGATCGAAATGAAAAAAAACTATATAAATGGAGCAGGGGCAATTTAGAAGTACAAATTGATCTTCAATCAATTTAAATGCGAATAATTGATAAATTGATTCGATAATTGTGATAGATTTGTTTGGAATTAGTTTTTTGATTTTTATTTTTCAGTGGTGAATTTATTTTATTTTGTACGTGTGCGATTTTATTTCGGAGTAAAATTTATTTGTAAAAATAAAAGAATGTTAATGTAATTAATGTTGATTTGAATGTGATTATTGCGTAGTTATGAATTGTGTTGCGGTTTGAATTAAAAGCGCAAAATTGATCGATTTCGGTTTGTTGTAAAAAATTTTGTGGCGGAAATTAAAAGTTGTTTATAAAAAAATAGTGACGTGATGAAAAGAATTGTTTTTAATCGATCGAATGTGTTGTGAAAATTTTTGGCAAATAAATTGTTTAAAAAATTAATTGATATTCGTCGCTGTTAATTCTTTGAAAAAATGATTGGATTACTAACTTGCAAATTTGATCCAAAAATAACATTGAAATCGTTATCGGTGGATTGGCATATAAATAATTTATTGATGTCACATACATCGGAATTTTTGTATAAAAATGAAGAGAATGGGATACAGAAACGCTGTTTTCATTTCCGTTTGACAATAATTATGTTGTATATTACCTAGAGGCGGTAATCAATAATAAGACAATAAAAAATCATTATAAAAAAAATAAAAAAAATGAATAACAAGAAAGTTTTAAGGATAAAAAACTATAGTTAAGAGTTTTTAAAAATTAATAAAAGCAATGTTGTAAATTAATTGTGAAGATATCTAAATTCAATGAAAATAAAAGAATTTTAATGAAATTTCTAAAGGATAAAGTTTTAATAAAAGTAATGTTCTAAAATTAATTTGAAAAATGCTTAAATTAAAGAAATAATCAATTAAGTATTCGTATTTATATTTCTTTATCTTTATGTATAAATGATTTGTGAAAAAGAAAAATTGATCCTCGAAAATATGTTATTGTGTTATATCAATAAAAATTTTGTGTTATGATTACAAATTTTGATATCGAACCAAACAATCGCTAAAAATACTAAACGAAGGAAATAAATCACATAAAAGTATTATACTATTTTCTCGACGGATTTTCTTGGTGTATGCTCAAACTCAATTTGCATCAAGTCATGGATTTCGGAGGGAAATAGATCCACCTTTTTTTACCACGGCTAAATAACAATCCTAACTTCACTCTTATTGAAAATATTTAGAATTTTATCATTTCGAAGCTTCATTCATGTAGCATGTTTACAATATCCTTTCAGGGGGTACCATTATTTGAGTATACGTATTTTTGAATAAAATCTTAAAATCTGTTACAAAAAATAAAATCAGCAAAATATATTTATTTTCATCTTTGATTAAAGTATTAATTTTCGTAAATTTTTCTTTCGAAATTATTTTTTTGTAGTTATTTATTTTCTTAATTTTAACTGGTTGTAAAAACATAACGCAATCATTAAAAACTTAACGCAACCATTAGTGAATGTCGATTATAATAAAAAACTAAAACTAAAACTAAATATATTAAATTAAAAATATCAAAGTGATAATAATGCCAAAGATTTGTAACGTCAAAATAAAATGAAATATTTTAAAATGTAACTTGAAATTAATCAAATAATGAGGTTCAACCTCGGGGTCAGTGCAAAATTAGAGCCACCGCAAATAAGGCTGCACTGATGGTGGCGGTCTTGATGACAGGGAATCTGTGTCCGGTGTTACACAAATTGGTCGTACAGCATTGTGTAGAGGAGACACTACTAAGACTCGTTGCGGTACACGTTGTTGCACATGTTTTTGTGATCACACCTCCAACATTTGCGGTCATGCAAGATGAACACCCAGATACTGTGATCGCACTGCTAGTTGTGAATGGAGTAGGGCAAGCTGCACAAACATAGCACGAGATTGTTTGAGCAGAGTTATATTGGAGATCTAAAAGATTATTCGTCAAATTAAATCATAAATCATGTTCATTTACTTGAGACCGCCAGTAAAAACACCAAAATCAACTTTGCGAACATCTTGATCTGGTTGCCTCTGCTCCATCGCCTCTTTATATAGTACCTGGACTTGTTTCCATTGTTACCAGTCTTCTAGAAGATAATTTGCTTATTTTACAATTTCTGTGTGCAAATTCTGTCACCAGAACAATGTGTTGTCACAGCGTCTTGGTTACGTTTTTGTGAAGATTTTATAATGACAATGACTTGTGATGCTTGCAGTTAGTTTTAAAGTATAAAATTTATTTTTATTATATCATAGGTCATTAACAAAATTGTCCCATAGAAAGTTTTTTTTTGATATTTTTTCATCAAAAAAAGAATATTAATTTTATTTGATTATTTAATTTTTAGTATTTTAGATGTTTTATTAATTTTTGGGGTACAACTTGCAAGAAGAACTTCATCCACAGAATGAATATGAAATGGATGACTTTTATTCGCGGACAAAGAGAATCTTGTCCAAATCGTAATTAATATTTAGAATTAAACAAAAAATATTATATTTCTGTCATGTTTAAATTTATTAAATTCATTTCTTCCTAAAGGAGTCTCACTACTTATTGGATTTGTTACTTTTATGCAAATTATTTTTTTACAAAAATAGTATTGAAAATTATTCATTAAATACATTTTCATGTTTCTTCATTTGAAGTAAGAGCTTTATAAAAAATTTTTAGGAGGACTCACATTTATTACAATATTTATCACAACTACAATTTGGATCATTTCTACGACAATCCATAATATCGCTTTCACTCATATTCATCGATCAAGTTTAATGATTTTCATATCAAAATCTGAACTATTTGAACCAATATATTCCTTTAGGAAATAATATAATAGAAGTTGAAGATACTGAAATTGTAAATTCAAGCTTTTGAAGTAACAAAAATCATTTTATAGAGGTTTTCGATCTACTTTCACATCGTTGCAATCAACTTCAGTTTTACATAAAAAGAGAATTTAAAGTAATTTTAATAAAACAAGAAAACAACAATTTTATTCTCAAATTTCTGCCCTTCGCGCACTGCGGATAACATACCTAAGCATTTTACGATAAAATCCATCACAATCACTCGAAGTAACTTCATCAAATACAAGTCCATACGAGTCAATAAAATTTTTAAGGTCTGTTTCATTTCGTGTACACTTTCTAATTGCCGACCCTTTCCATTTTGCGTTTTTATTGAAGATTTTTGTCTCTCTTCCTCAGTTACCTTAATATACCTTCTCACCATAAGGGCAGTTAAATTTCGAAAAATTAAACATATTTATTTATAAATATATATTTTAAACAATTATATTTACTTCAAAATCAATTTTTACTTTTCACGAAATAAATATTTTTAAAACGTATACGTTTTTTGAAGAAATTTTTTAAAATAAAGTAAATTTAATTCTTAATTTTACTTAAAATTAAAAAAAATAGTTGAAAAAAACATTTTTGATTTATTTATAAAACAATGACTCCCAAAATCGTATTACAGGTAAAAAGAAAATTGTTTACTTTGTAAATAATTTTTTGTTTATGTCGACTTTTTGTAGCTGATAATCTAGCGGATAATCTGAGAAATTGTAAGCAAATTTTTTTACACACTTTAATTTTAATTCCCTTTTTATTTGAAAATAAAATTGATTGCAACGATGTGAAAATTGGAAGTAAAATAATTCTATTTTTAAGGGTTAAAAGTTTTTAACGGAAAATTGGTCGCAACAATGTGAAAATAGATCAAAAAACTATATATGATTGTCCGTTGTTGAAATTTTGAATTACTCTGACCTTGACTCTTCAATGTTCTGAACAACAACGATTTAGAAAAGAATCAATCGAACACAGTGAATATTGATCTACCTCCGCTAATTGACACCATAGAAGGAAGAAAATTATAATTTAATATACGGACAAAACAGCATCTCTTTATAATGACTTCGAGTCTCAAAATCCCGAATAGAAAAGGATCGAAGAAAAAAAGTCCATAAATGAAGGCTTAACAGTAAAAACTCATTAACCTTTCAGGGAGGAAATAATATGTTAAGCGCTTAAGCATCGCCTGTAGAAAACTACCTGACAAGCAAAATAAAAAGTGGGAAATCAAATAGAAACTTGGTCGTGGTATCGTAATTGATTAAAGATAGAGTGAAATTGTTGAGCTGCTCAGTCGAATAGTGCTTCAAAGAAATCTCTGACAAGGAGCTGAACAGGCATCACAAGAAGAATCAGTCAATTAACATAATTAATTTAATTACTTAAGAAACAGAAGCAAGAGTCAACACTACAACTGAAAATTGTAGAAACTATCAGAAACAAAAAATAACAATGATGCTTCTACAATAAAACAAAACAAAAACATATTTCATAAAATATATCTATCTTTTAGGATCGCTGATATCTTTTGAGGTGGTGTTTTAGACATCCTTTTGGCCGTGTCATGTCTGCCAATACAGTTAGAATCATGCAAAGTCATGGTATTTTAGGTAATAATTGATTTTTCTTCTGTCAGAGAAGCCGAAGAGGTCTCAGAGACTAAAGTATTTCTTCCACGGAGGAGACATATCACGAAGCTGTTAGGTTCTTAAGTTTAGTCGAACCCCATCATGAGGCTTCAGGATTAATAAAATTAAAAAAGATAGAAAGCCCATATTGGAGAGACAAATCGGTATCTCAAAACCTGGATTAGTAGACATTTACAATTGAGTAAATCGATTAATGTTTTGTATGAATAACATCTCTTCTGTTTCAAAGGATAATCTTTATATTCTACTGAAGGGCTTTGATTCACATTACGAGCGGCAGTTCTGTGAATCACTGTTGATAATGCACTACAACCAAAAAATAAATATTCAAAATTGAAAAAGTAAGGTTGTCTCAATTCTTAAATTTTTTATCTAAAATAAAACAAAATTTTGCATTCATTTCCAATAAAAGTTCGGTAAAAATAATTTGTTTTTAATTTACGATTTTATACTTAAACTTTTTTAAATATTTATGAATACAAAAACATTTAAAGGAATATTCAAATATTTTAAAAATTATAACTGCTGATCATGAAACATGAAACTGAGAATCATGTACGATAATCAATTTCTTAAAGCTTTAACTAACTTATTAAAACTCATAAGAATAAAAAATTCGAAACTTAGAAAATAGTACAAAATAAATTGACATTAATACACTTGAGATGTGAGTAATAAAGGCTGTGCTCATGATGATGTTAAATAGGTTATTGTCAAATTTTTATTATGATTAATGAATTAGCAATAATTAAAAGCTTTTATCACTAATTATCACCACTCAGTGAATGACTGTTATTTTAATGAACAAGACTCTTTTGTGAACAACGCAAAACCAAGCGGATCATGCGTGACAAGGTCTGAAGGGTCATTTGTGAACAACGCAAATCCAAGCAGAACATTATTTCCTTAAATTTATTTGGGTCTTAATTATTAATATTAGTTAAAGTTCCAAATTCAAAATGTGATTCTTCAAGTCCTCCTTGCTAAACATATACTTTCCTTATGAAAAAATGATTTTCTAACACTGCTTCGAAATTTAAATTGCATTATTATATAAATTTTTATAATTATTTATAATTTTGTAATCGTAATGGTTAACCATACAGAGTGACTGTTCAAATCATTAGTGATTTTTTGTTACTTTTGTGCTTTCCTGTTATTTAAAAATATAAATAATATAATGGACTTAAATACCTGTTTTTATCAATTTATTTTAATTCCCAGTATTGTCAGTATTATGTTTAAGTATTGTCAGGAAAATTTTAAATTTGGTATGTTGAGTTTAATATTTGGATATGTGTTTCTCTAACCAAGATGGAAAATTGGTATTTTGGATGTTCGAGAATAGTTTGCATTTTAAATTACTAGATAATATATTTCAAAACTTTAAAAATGGTACCACGACAAAACACCGCGGACAAAACGCCGCGGAGAAAAACGCCGCGAACAAAGACGCCACAGACAAAATAATTTTAAATGAATTAGGAATTTTAGGAATAAAATGAAATAATTTTAAATGAATTAGGAATTTTAGGAATTAAATGAAATAATTAGTAATAATTGCATTAATTTGAAATACATGCGGTGTTATGTCAAAATTTATGGTTCCTTAAAAAATATGTTACTATTTTTGCCAAAATGTATTTTCTTAAGTGATTTGTTGCTTAAAATAATATTGTTTACAATTAATACTGAATTTGTTAGTACTAAAACTCTCTCGTTGTTGTTATTCGATTGTTGCTATAATACGAGTTGATATTAAGCAATATTTACAGAATATTAAATATAATTAATTTATTATTGTTAATTAATAATGTCTTAGTAAAATATTTTCGGGAGCCATGTAAGTTTAGTATGAGAACATGAATTCTCATTAAATTTCCGTTATGGTTGAGGCTGGAAGGGATCCCCTACGACCCAGAGGTAAAGTAAAACTGCATGTATTAAAATATCTAATAAAACATTGTTTTGTAGATGACATTTGATTTACTCACGCATATTTGTAAAATTTTCAATTAAACAAAATTTTTGATTGTGTTCAATTTGCCACTCACTTTGGCCAGGAGTTAATTTATTGTACACATTGACGTGTCACGTAAATAAACAGATTGATGAATACACTCAAAGGTACAGTGATAGAAATATCGTTGGACGCTGTAGAAGGTGTTGAGATAGAATTGGAAATAAAGATTCTAAGATCTTCTACGATGGGTTTGATAAATATTGAGAATATTGTTAGAAAAACTGTTTGCAGCGCAAACCTCATCAAAATTGGAGTCCATAAAATTTATTATAAAAAATGTGCTTTTTTAATTTGTTGAATATTTAAATAAAGTTAATCTTTTAGGAGTTTTACAATTTTTAAATTTAACCGTATTATAAATATGTATATATTATTAATGATATTAATGATATAATATTCATGATACGATAATCAAAAATCAATAAATGCAATTGACGATTAATATATATATTTGAAAACTACATTACATCGAATATTAAAACAAATATTCAATTATAATTAATCATGCTTTTTTTAATTATTCATTTTAATATCACATTCCCCTCTTTGAAAATCATTTGTATATTGGTGTTGTGTTTCTCGTACTTCTGGTCGGGTACCTTCTCTCATTGCTCTGTATCGGGTCGCTCTTCTTCCATTTCCATGTTTGTATACTGGTTTGGGTTTTTGTTTTCTCGCTCTGTACTTTGCCTTTATTTAGCTCTTTAATCTGATTGTAGTTTCGCTGTATTTCTTTATTAGTTCCTTCATGATAAAGAATGAATGTC